>CAUYRT010022941.1:0-39270 GCA_963574885.1 Lepilemur ruficaudatus
AAATCTACCCTTGGCCAGGCGCGGTGGCTCACGCCTGTAATCCTAGCACTCTGGGAGGCCGAGGCGGGTGGATTGCTCAAGGTCAGGAGTTCAAAACCAGCCTGAGCAAGAGTGAGACCCCATCTCTACTAAAAATAGAAAGAAATTAATTGGCCGACTAAAAAAAAAAAAAAAATATATATATATATATATGGAAAAAATCAGCCGGGCATGGTGGTGCATGCCTGTAGTCCCAGCTACTCTGGAGGCCGAGGCAGGAGGATTGCTTGAGCCCAGGAGTTTGAGGTTGCTGTGAGCTAGGCTGACGCCACAGCACTCTAGCTGGGGCAACAGAGTGAGACTCTGTCTCAAAAAAAAAAAAAAAAAAAATCTACCCGACTCTCAAAGTGTTCTTCTCTGGTCTTTCTTAGCATACTTTTGCCCGTAGCTTTGTCTATCCCGTGTGTGATGGAGATGCAGCTTTGCTTTCTGCTGTTGTGTGTGGACATTCCCTGCCTGGAAGACCAGGCACCTTCCCTGTTTCGGGAATGCTTTGCATCCTTCTCAGTTCTCCTCAGGCCTCTCCACTTCCATGATGCTGTCTTTGACCACCCCGGCCCAGAAAAAAGCTTCGTTATTTGATCTTCTGTAATAATTTTGTGGGTCAATCTCTCCCTTTGGCTATCATACTAAAATGTTAGCCACATTTCAAAACTCATGTCTCTAAATAGGTATTTAAGTGCTTGAGGGCAGGGTCTATATTATTTTTACCTCTTTTTGTCCCTTGTGCTGGCTTGAACAAGTGTGTTCTCAGTCAATTATTGACTGATGTCATTGTGAAAAAAATACATGCTACCCTCCACGACGCCTCCACTAGATACCACTGCAGTGCTCTGTGAAAAGCACACGGGCGGTATCGCTGCCTGCATACGTCTCTCCATTCTCTCTCTGTTCTGCCTCCCTCACTGTGAAGTTCCCCTGGCCAGACTCAGTCCCATGTGAATTGCTCTAAGTACAATGGTACAATCTGCTGCAGTGAGCAGCTAACAAGGCCACTGGCACAGCCTGATGCTCCTTCTAATTATTTGCATATTCAGTGATGTCTAGGTTTGAAAAATCCAGCGTTTGAAAAATGCGTCTGAAAATAATTTCCATATTTAAATTTGATCCATGACTGCCTTTGGCCTATTACTGCGCCATCACTTACTGAGCGGGGGACTGGTGGCTCTGGGAACACAGGCCGAAGGGAGGGCCATCCAGCAATCTTGCCTGGCGCCCGTGTGGCTCTCCCAGTGACACCGAGGCATCAGTTGTCCTCTCAGGCCTCAGTTGCTGCCCCTGGCTGACTCCTGCCTCTCTCTGGGAGCCTGGGGCCCCTGGGAGCTTCACATACCCCGTGGCTGTGCTGGCCTTTGACCTCTGAGTGATCTCTGTCCCCTACTCGTCCCTCCCTCCGTATCTCCTGCTCTGGAGAGAGAAGGAAGGGCAAGGTGGTGGTGGGAATAGAAGACGTTGATTCCCTTGGCACCTGAGTTATGGCCATTTCAGGTGACACCATGGACAAAGCTGTGATAATATCAGAGCCAGCACAGCCTTGATGGACCAGGCCTAGTGACAGGCACTTCTCATAGAGTTGTGTCATTTCAATGCCACTAACATCCAAAAAGGTAGATTTTATTTAGTTGCCCACAGCATACACTAAAAATCCTGAGACTCATTGAGGGACCAGAATTTTATTCCTGATCTGTTTGACTATAAAAACTCATATTTCTTTTACCATGCAATGTTGCCAAGAGAACATTCCTGACCTCTTCATTCCTCACAACCTTACTGTGATCTGAGAGAGGAGAGTCTGTTTCAGTTTACTCCATCCCCCCAGGATCCCTGAGGGTTGTTTCTAAAGGGTTCATGGCAAGTAACAACTGAAGTTCCTAATGGCGGCCAGATAGGCAGAATGGTAGCAAGAGGCAGCAGGAGGCGGGGTACTGACAAGCTGTGTGACCTTGGGTGAGTTGTTTAACCTCTCTGTGCCGGGCTCATATTAGTTTTATGCAAGTATTTGCTATTTTTCCTCCTCCTTCTCCTCCTCGTGCTCCTCCTTATCACTATTAATATTATAGTTGAAAACATCAGTGCAACGCCTTTCATGTGCCTAACTTCCTCCCAGAAACATATTTTTTTGCAAGTGCCTTGCAAGTGGCAAGGGGGTGTACCGAACAAACTCCAACTTCTCAAACGTTTAACTCAATTTTGTTCAAAATGTCTGGGCAAACACCATCCATTCTTTTGGTTTCAATCAATATTTTCAAACGAGTGCAAATAAAAACAAATCACAAGAATAAAAACGTTACTACCCATCTGGATTTATCAAAGGCCTTGAATACAGCGTCCCATTTGACCTAGGTGCTGCCTCTCCATAAACCCCTTCCTGGGACAAGGCAGATATTTTAGAAAGGGCATTCATTCTTTCAGGTCGAGCATTGTATAAACGGTTTGCTAAACAGGCTCAAATAGGCTGAGAGAGTCAACAAGGTTTTGGAATTATCTGATGCCTTCCTGGATCAAAAGCCAAAACCCCCAAGTCCCAATTCTGCATTCTCAGGCAGCCAGTCCTCTGAGTCCTACTCAGGGACCCGAGAGAGCTCCACCTTCTCCTCTGACATGTCTTCTTCCAAAGAAGGCCTCTTCTGGAACACCAAAACTGAGTCCTGACCCATCGTTTGGGACAGGTAGAACCAAGTGAGGGACCTCTCAGCCTTAGACAGCACCAGGGCCAGTCCCATTTCCTCTGAATCAACTTCCTCCTGTAGTGTTTGGCTTTGGATATGCGTGCACCATGCCCAAGGCCTTGGTTTGCTCCAGGACACAGCTCAGGAGGGATGCTGGCTGTCTGACTGTTGGATGATGGGTGGGTTCCAGGGGTGCTGTCGTATCTGCCTTGGGAGACTGGGCCACAGGCTGCAGCTGTGGACACTGCTTGTCATCAGGTTACCTTGTCATTAATCTATACCTTTATCCTCACATGGCAGTTGCCAGTGTAGAGCAAAAGTGGGTAACATCTGAACTGTGACTCCCAGATTACAGCACTGGCTTGGCAAGGTCTTCATGAGTATTTACGGAGATATGTATGCATGTGTGTATTCATTCATTCCTTCATTTCTCTTGCTTTAATTTGTCATATTAGTTGAGAGCATAGGCTTTGAAGTCAGAAAGGCCTAATTTGAGTCCGGTTTTGCCATTGTTGGTTGTGTGCGACTCTGGACAAGTTATTTAACCTTTTAAATCCTGTGTTGTGGATGCCTAGGGTTTTGCCATCCCTGCCTCTACCCACTAACTACCCCCTCCCCTCACCTCTCTCCTTCGCTCATTATCTCTTTCTTTTGTGACGTGCTCCCTCCTCAACTCCAACCACGTGGTCCTGTGGAAGTGACCAAGTTATTCCCTTTCCTGGTCTCCTGCTGACCCAGCCACAGTTGAGTGAGCGTGGGGTGGGGCACCGGACTGGCTGGGTCAAATCCTTGAGATTTTGGCCTTACGGCCAAGAACAGCATTAAGTCAGTGTCGCTCAGTAGCATAAGCTGTGATACATAAAACTCATAAGCTCTGGGCACCCTCCTTTTGCAGCCTCTGGAGCGAGAGAGAAGACTGAACCAGTGGCCATTAAGAAGTAAGTACAAGTTAGAGTGTGAGCAAGATGGATGGTAGCATTAGAGCCCTGGTTTATTGCTACTGTGGAGGCTTAACCACATTCCCATTGTGGGTTCTGTTGAGAGAATCCAATATGCTCATAATAAATTTGTCTTTTGCTTAAGCCAGTTCAAGTTGTGTGTCTATTCTTTATAATCAAAACAGTCTTCATAATGCACTGCGTATATCTTATTTATAAATGGCAATAGACAATAAATATAACTATCTTCGTGGAGTTTTGATGAAAGTTAAATGAAATAATGTACCTAAAGTGCTTTGCAAAATGCCTGGAACATGGTGAGCGCTGAGTAAACCACAGTGGTTGTGGTGGCAGTGGTGATATTTATCACCACCAGCGTACTGCGAACATCTCAGGAGTCAAGAAGTAGGTTGGGTGGCCAGTGACAGGCAGATCCCACAGCCATTCCTAAACAAGGGCCACCCGGCCTGGGGCCACAGGAAGGAGAAGCAGGAGGCTTCCTTCCAAGCTCTCTGAGTCTTGGGTTTAGAGTTCCTGTTGTCCCAATAGTGGCCTATGGCTACCTCCCTTCCTGGCCCCTAGGCCTCAAGGGGGTTGCTTTGACAGCCCCATGGCCTTCAGTGACAGCCAACCTGTCTCAGCAGGTCATTTGGCATCTCTTACTGCCTGGCCCACGTGCCAGATCCTGCTGCCAGGTGCAGTCACTTGCATTGCTTCCCTCTCCCCTCCTACTCTCCCTATACCCCTTCCATAAATGCTTTCCCGGGATTAAGAGCTCATAACCAGAACATCCCTCTAAGACCCCTTCCTAGGGGTTTCCCAAGCCAAGCAAGTAGCAGAAACAGGATTCGAACCCAGGCAGCCTTTGCTTTTTGCCACTCCTCTTTGCTGCCTCAAACATTAGATAAGGCACATAAAATGCTGTGAACAGTGTTAGGCATGTAGTAATCATGCCCCCAAAATGGTGCTGGTACAGAATAGCACCCCCATCCTGCTCTCCTTGGCAGCTCTGTGTGCCTTGGAGCCGTCCTGCCATAGCACTGGAAGGTCTGTGGGTCCAGAGCAGCAGAGAACGAAAGGCACCAAGTGGAAGCAGTGTCACCATCCAGATGGCACCGAGTTACCAGGGAAGGCCCCTGGGAGCCAGACATGAATGCAGTGCTTTGCAGATGACGCGTCCTGGCCCAGTCCCAGCTTGCCCTGCCCCTTGCCTCCTCCTCAGTGTCATCACCTGCTCCTTCATGATCCTCCTCTGAATTGCAAATGTTTTCAATGTGCTTAAAAAAAAGGTTATTTGGAAATGTACAGGAATTCATCCATAGATCCCAGGCATGATGGACCAGCCTCCCTCTCAAGTATGTCTCAGGACGCTAATGAAAAGTGATGCAAATCATTGCACATTTAGTAAACCAACCAAACTAGCAAGGATTGGATTCTCATGCAAATTTTTAGGAGCTAGAAAAAGTGGTTGGACTAGAACAGGACCTGGTCAGATGAGACTGCAGAGAGCTGCTTTTATCTCTGCAGGGTGCTCATGCACAAGTGTCAAGAAGAAAATAATGAGAAGCATTCTGGAAAAGGGACATATTGCATAAGTATAATGACAAAGTTTTCCAGACCACAAATCTGAATGTAAACGCTGATGATTATGAATGTGGTTTCTGGGATGACGAGGCAGCATAGTTGAAAGTGTGATCGTCCAGGAAATCCAAGACATAAGGCTGTGAATATACATGGACAGAAACAAGGCAGAAACACTGAAGAGACACATAAAAACTACTGCGGCGATAAGGGAGCACAAACGCAAGAGGTCAAAGTCATTTAAAAGACATTATGATTTTAGAAGACTAGACCACAAAGACAGGAAAAAAGATCTTGAAAGATCTGCATCTAAGAACATAGTCACTGTTCTCTCTACGGTGTCCTGTCAAACTCGTAGTAGTTTCCTCACACCTCACTACGGCCATCCAGCACAGGGTTGGATCCCTGACAGCAACACCCACTCTGGGAACCTCCAGGGTCACCACTTGTCCTTAATCAGGAAAGATCAATTTTGTGGGTAAACACGTCTATTAAGCATGTATTAATAGAAAACAGCTCTCCCCAGATACTCTAGACCACAGTATCCCAACTAGCATATCCACAGCCATTCCGTCTGTCACCCGAGGGCCTCTCCTCAGCGCTGGAAGGTGGACACCGCTGGGAAAGGCCCCACCGCGACTTCCATTCGCAGACACTCCGCCTCGTGCCTGGATTTCAGCATCGCTCCTGTCCCCACCTCCAGTCCGTCCCCACCTCTCCCTTTTCTCTTTCCCTTCCTGCTTCCCTCCTTACCTCCCCTCTTCCTCCTCCCCCTCCCCCTCTCTCTCACCTTCCTTCATTTCTTTTCCCCTTATGTCCTCAGGATGCCTAGCCTTTTAATTTTATTTGATAACAACATGCTATGCTTTTTCTTACCTGAATGCCTTTATTCACGCCAAAATTCTCTATTTTAACCCCCTGGTCTTCTGAATAACACCCACTGCACCCTCAGCTTCAGCTCAGGCAGTCCCTACGCCAAGAAGCCTTTCCTCACCATGCCCCTTGGCTGGGCTGAGGGTTAGGGATACTTCCTCTGCACTTGCAAAGTACCTCATGCGGGCCACTGTCACTGCACTTGCTGTGGTCTGTTATGTTTAACTGCTACATGCCTGGTCTTCTCCGGTAGACTATGAGTTCCTCAACGGCAGGGATTGAATAGTATTTTCTCGTATCCCGATGCCTAACATAGGGAATATTACCACAGTAAGCACTAAGTAAATGTTAGTTGAACAAATGATGGAATGGGATTTCAAAAGGGGAACCTGCTCCTGGCAGCTAATAATAGATAATGATTCTATTAGTAATATTAGCTAATATTTATTGAGCATTCACTATGTGTCAAGGACTATGCTAAGCAAACCATATGCATTATAAAACTGAATCCTCAGGTCGGGCACGTTGGCTCACACCTGTAATCCTAGCACTCTGGGAGGCTGAGGCAGGGGGACTGTTTGAGCTCAGGAGTTTGAGACCAGCCTGAGCAAGAGCGAGACCCTGTCTCTACTAAAAATAGAAAGAAATTACTTGGACAGCTAAAAACATATAGAAAAAATTAGCTGGGCATGGTAGCCCATGCCTGTAGCCCCAGCTACTCAGGAGGCTGAGGCAGAAGGATCGCTTGAGCCCAGGAGTTTGAGGTTGCCGTGAGCTAGGCTGACACCATGGCACTCTGGCCTGGGCAACAAAGTGAGACTCTGTCTCAAAAACAAAACAAAATAACAACAAAAACAACTGAATCCTCAGAATAGTCTTACAAGGTAGAGAGATGCTATTTTTGTATCCATGTATGGTAGATGATTATACTGGTGGTACCAAAGGTATCTTATGTCCCAGTATCCATGCCCTTGTGTGACCCCTTCCCAAACCCAAGCCACTTGGGTTTGGCTTTGTGACTTGCTTTGGCCAATAGGATATCAAAAAATGTGACACATGCAGAAACCTGATGCATGACAGTACAATGGGACTCATCGTCCTTAAATGTTGCGGACGTCAGGAAAAAACCTGGACCAGCCTCCTTGACAACGAGCAAACATGCGGAATGAGGGCCAGATGACAGCCAGAACCAACAGCTAGGCACATACATGAGTGGGGTCACTTTGGATTATCCGGCCTCAGCTGAGCCACCAGATGACTGCAGCCATAGATGAGTGACTCTCGTAAGACTGACCCAAAAACCACCCAGCTTATCCCAGCTTGAACAGCAGACCCAAAGAAGGCTAGGAAATAAAATGGGGGTTGTTTCAAGACACTAAGTTTTGGAATGGTTGTTATACAACAGAGGTTAACTGAAATATATCCACCTTGGGAAAAGGCTACTCATATCAGGTAAAACCAAGGAAGAAGATAAGAAGCAGAAAGAAAGACAAAGAGAGATAGAATTAAAAGACAAAATAGCATGGGGTTCTTGAGAGCACTTTAATATAAACAACCACAGTGCTGACGTAAGTGCTTCTTGAGGGTGGTACTGTTGAAATAGTGCTAAACACAGAGCTGGAAGCCTGGATGTCAGGCTCAGCCCTACCACTGATGAGCCCTGTGAATGTGACACGTCACTTAATCTCTTAGAATCTGAATTTCTTTATCAGCAAAGTGGACAGAGATGTATGTATGTATATTCTGCTTTTACTAATCTCACAGGGCTGGTAGGAGCATCCAACACATGACAAACTGTCCAAATGTTAATGTTATGGAAATTAGATAATAACTTTGGGTCACAACAATTACTAATACAACCTGCCCACAGCTGCACAAAAGCTGGTGGGAAGGTGAGGGAAGATGCTAGAGAATGGGGAATCCAGCAGTTAGACTGTCAGTGTGTTCCGTGTATCGGATAATGTTTCTCTACCAGGCATTTCAGCACCTGCCGTATCAGTGCTATCTCATTTTCTTTGGTAAGGGGCTCTCTTGATATATTGTGCAAGCCTTTCCCCACAGTGTTTCTAATCCAGTTTCCCATCATCCACTGAAAGTCAGGAGGAGGATACCTGGTCTCCAAGCAAGAGCTCTAGGACAGGAGTATGAACACTTGGCCAGGCCCTGTCTCTGGCCATGGGACCTTGTCCCTTAACCTTGCAGAGACTGATTCTCTATCTGTAAAATATGAGGGTAACAGTATTTGCTAAAACGCCCCTGTAGGGGTTTGAGAGACACAAACGCGAGAATATATGTGGAAGTGGCTTAAAACTAGCTACTCCTTGCTCAAAGGCAAGGCCTTCTGAGTGTTCCCATTCAGCAAAGAATACCCAATATTTAGAAGATACCAAGGATGTGCCCAGACACTGGACTCAGTGGTAGTTTTTGCAGGGGAAAAATGGGGAAACCAATGTGTTGAGATATGAGGTAATTAATTTGCCTGTGGTCACATAACTGATGAATGGCTCAATTGGATTTAAATCCTTATCTGCCTCATTCCAAAGCCCGGGCTTCTCACATAGTGCTGGGTGGCTTCCAAAAGGGACCTCCTCAGCCTGTAGGAGAACAGAATTATTGGCCAGGTACTTTACCATTAAATGGGGTCACCAGCTTGTGGCTAAAGAAACAGATGATGAAAAAAGTACTGAGGGAGAAAACACCTGTTTACAAACACAGCTTAATTAATTAGTCAACTCAGATGAGGCAGAAGAGGCTGGTTTCCAGATGTCTGACATGGAGAATTAATTAGCAGAAAGACACCGGTCTGCAGGCCTCAGGTTCATGTCCAGACCACATCGTGGAATTAAATTACTACATTGCCTCAGTGCCCCTCACCTGAGCAATTTAGCCCTTCAACTTAACTAAAGCCATTTGATTGGGGGAAAAACAACCTCATTGACAATGACAACTTGATTGAAAAACTCTACCAAGTAAAGCTTCGTGTGAAGTTCAGAAAAGGTGAAGAAGGTTCTAGTCCTTCTAGTTCAAGTTACAAAGAGTCAGGATAAAATTAAAATGAAGTTAGGTTATACCTCACTAACACTTGGGAAGTACAAATCTGTACAATGATAAATGAATGGGAAACTAAAGTAACACTTAAATTCCTAGCAGGCAAAAGCCACCACTTTTGCTTCAACTCTCTTTGGGTTGTGCAATGAAAGTGTGCTTGGGACACCAAAGTGTCCAGGTCACTGCCTCACCCTTCTACTTCATTTTCTCATTTAAAGTATTATCGAGGAAAGAGAGAGAAAGCCTCTTGACTCACGTGTTGTAACTAGAAAGTACAAATGAATCTGTAGGAATCACAATAGCTCAGGAGAATAAATAATGCAGAGCCAAATATTAAAAGAAAGGTGCGCTCTTCTGGCCCTTGTGTGACTTGACGAGTAAAAGTCCCTTTCCAGGAATCCTTCCTCTGCTTGCGCAGGTAACTTTTCATGGTTGTTCTAGAAGCGCTCCTAGTTTGTTGTTGAAATTTTTATCAGTGAATTTCCATGGATTCTGCAGTTATTTGGGACTCGTCCTCTGGCTAATTCAGCAGAGGAAGTTAATGAGGAATGAAGCAACTTTGTGCCCAACGCACAGGTAAATAGAGGGCCATAAGCATAGACAGAGGTAACGGAGGCTTCAGAGCCCAGGGCCAAGCCGGGCTGGAGGGCTGGGCTGGGCAGAGGTGGGATTCCGTGGGGAGGGAGGGCGTGTACGTAGACTGGTAGACCTGGAAGTGACCTAGAGAAAGTCAGCGTGTTCACCCAGGCTGTATATTAGAACCATCTGTAACGCTATTAAAATGCACATTCCTGGGTCCTATCCCAGACCCATTCTATTGGAATCTCTAAGCAGGATATTGTCTAAACAATGATGTTGTCTGAAATCGCCCCAGGTGATTCTAATGGGCACCACAATTGAGAACCACTCATCTATGGCAACCTCTTCATTTTACTAGTGAGGAAATGAGGGAACACGTGTGAAGAAGCAAAAGGGACAGACAGTGTGGGTCCCCCGTATTAGGGGACATCTCACTGAGCTGCCCTGAGCCCCTTCACTCCTCATTCACACCTGTACTCTGGCTTTATGGGAAAGGGAGCTCTCATGCCTTGCAGGCTCGGTGGAGGGATGCGCTTGTGCACATTACAGATTCCTTCCTTAACACAGGCTGAGCTGCAAGGCTCAGAGCAGTGGTGCTCGGTGTGGCTCCCAGGCCAGCAGCACAGCATCATCATCACTTGGGAACTTGTTAGAAGGGCAGATTCTCAGGCTTCATTCCAGTCCAACTGAATCAGCAACTGCATGTGCGGGCAGGGTGGGGGAGACCCAGAAATCTGGGTTTTAACAAGCCTCATGCATGCTCATGTTTAAGAACCACTGGTTTACACAATCTTTTTTTTCCCCAAAAATGGGTATTTAAAGGCAGGGAGAAAGGCGGGAGGTAGTGGTACTGGGGGTTGCATGAGGACACCGGCCCCTGCACCTGAGAGGCAAAGCTGGCAGTGTTTACGCTGGAGTAATCAAGGGCTGCAGGTAAAAGGCACCCCCCTCTACAGTGAGGATTCTGATATTTCCCACACATCCTTGCCTGACCTGCAGTGAGCTGGTAGAAATAAAATGCCTTTGTTCCCTCAGAAAGATCTGACGTCACACCAATAAATTTCTGCCTTGGAAAGGTTTCATTTGCTCCTAGAATGGGGTTTATTCAGTACCCTACCTTGTCTTAAGTTAAATATTCCTATTGTCAACTCTTGATTATGTATCATAATAGATAATGAGAAAGATACTATAATAGTGGGAGAAGATAAGCAACATTTTATTTGACTCACAGATGTATTTGCAACTCATACCCCGTCAGTAACACAAGCACCCACCTCCAAGCCCACCCCCACCTGTTTCAGATTCTCCCCGGGCTCAGGGCCCTTCTCAGCGCCTACGACACAGCTGTTGACAGGAGGAATGTGCAGAAATGATGGAAGAGCTGGGTCACAGCAGATAATCCGTTTACGGATAATAAAAAATGTGTGTCACACTTCACTGACCATGTCAGTTCCGAGCTGCTATACATACATAAAAGATTCTTCACACCCGAGATGGATTTCAAAGCAAAATGAAAAACTCATATGATTTGGCTATGTTCCTACTCATGTTTTAACTCATCTTAAAATGAAAGCTAGAAATAAACCCTCTGATCAACAAATATTTACTGATCGCAAGTCCTGTGTCAGTGTCCGGGTGAGGCCCTATGGGGGATACAGAAGGGAGCATGTAGATTCCGCTTTCAAGGAGCTTATAACCAAATAGAGAAGGAAAAAATAAACACACTGAAAAACAAACTGTAACATCCGGTGTGTTAGCTATGGTAGGTGAACTGCTGTAACAAATAGTCTGTGAAATGTATTACAATTCTAACGCAATGGAATTCATTTCTAGTTCATTTAACCATATTGAAGTTGGCAGGGAAGCCTCTTCTATGCAGCGCTTTGGGGATCCAAGCCAATGGAGACCCTGCCATCTTCAACAGGAGGCTTCCAAGGTCCCTGGGAGGTGTCCACATTCCAACTAGCAAGGGATAAGAGGAACACAGTTGGTTCAAGTGGCAGGATTCTATGGGCCAGGCCTTGAGGTAACACCCATCACTTCCGCCCACTTTGCATTGGTTAGGGATCAGGCATGTGGCCACACCTAACTGTAAGGAAGGCTGGGAAATACAGTCCATTTGTGTACCCAGGAAGTAAAACAAACAACTTCTGGTAAATAGCTGGGCATGGTTAGGGAAGGCGTGTGAGGGTGGCGGAGGCAGTTTTTTTTTTTTTGATATATACTTGTCTTGTTCCATTGTTTCTCATTATCATGTATTGCTTTTGTAGCTTCTGAAGATCCCATGATCTGAAGTCACTGCTACTTCCTTGATTTTTCCTAGAGTTCTATGGAACCCTGGGCAGTACAGTCCACTTCATGGATGAGTGTTCTTGGGAGGCTATAAAAAAAAAAAAAATTCAACAAGAGAGGGGCAAGAAACCTCAAATGATGCTACTTGGATCTCTCTTTCTTCCTTGTTTTAGCCAACAACTCATTGCTTAATGCCGATGCATGGAAACCACTTCAGCGTCGGCAACTGCTCAGGAAACAATGGGCTTCGTTCAGGTGCCTGGGCCAAGCGAGGGAGCAGTAAGGCAGGACGCCAGCTGGTTTGCTCAGCATGAATGTGTGTTCTGGGGTCTGACGGAAGGTTCATGCTGAGAGGGTGTTTAAAAATACAGAATGTGGAGGAATATGGAGGAAAAAACCTCTTCATACTGAGAAGAGAGGATGGCGAAAGAAAGTCAGTTGGAAATGGAGGGAGGAAGAGAGATCAATAGACCTTCTTTAAGAGCTCCTCTGAATGAAGAATGGATATACTTATCCCATTCTCCCCCTCGCTGCCCTGCCGTCATCACTTTCCCAGGCAGAGTCCTGGGAGGAGCAGAGGAAGATGGAGATGCAGCACACATCTGGACTTCCCACCCCCTGCTGCTTTGCGGCAAAGATAATTTTCTAATTGGAATCAACAGACACCCAGCGTCTGCAGTGTCTGTTGGAAACAGCAGACGTAAGTAGTAATCAGAAGGTAGATTATGAGCACAGAAGGATATGTGAACCCAGGCTTTCTAAGTTGGTGCCCCAAATCCAGCCATTTGCTTACTTTAAGCAAGACATTCTGCTTCATTTATGCAGTTAGCAGCAGTGAGGAAATGCCTGTGTGCTGGAATTCCTTCACGTTTTGCTGGGAAAGGCATTTTATGATGGAGGCATAAGCTCAGACAGAACTTGCACATCCTGATGCCTGTCACTAGAATACATGTTCTTGTCCTTTCATCCATTCAATAAATATTGTTACACAACGATCAGAAGACAGGGACTTTCTAGGTGCTGGGGATCGTGATGACAAACTAGCTCCTGCCCTCTGGAAGTTTACATTCTAGTGAGAAAGAAAGACAATAAGGAAATATAAGTAGAACGGCAGCAAGAGAGAGCTGCTATTAAGATAATTACAGGTGTGAAAGAGGATGTTGTGTGATGGGAGTTAGACAGGATGGTCAGCAAAGTCCTCTCTGAAAGGGTGACATAAAGTGAAAGTCGCATGAGCATCTGAAGGGAGAGGATTGCAGGCAGAAGACTCTGCCAGGCAAAGATCTTGGGATAGGACCTTGCTTGGAGTGTCTAAGAAATTAGCAGTCAGTTAGCAAGGCTGAAGCTGGGGGCCCCAGGGGAAATGGACGGTGACAATGGCAGCAGAAGGAGTGTGAACTGGCCAGTTTTGGGATATGTTTGGAAGGTAGACATGACAGGATTGCTGAAGAACTTGATATTGGGTGGAGAGAAAGTGAGGAATCACAGATAACACTGAGGGTTTGGGCTTGAGCACCTGGGTGAATAGTGGTGTTGTTTACTGAGGCAGATCCCGGGCAGACTGAGGCCAGTGCAGGTAATGATGCCGGACGGCATTTGGTGGAAGCCCAGATCTGCTACTGATGAACTGTGTAACCACTGTATCTCTCTCTGTATCTCAGTTTCAGCCTCCATGAAATGGGAATTGGATAATACCTAACAATCCTATTACGAAGATTAAATGAGTGAATATCTGTGAAGCATTTAGTATAGTACATGGAGAGCATGAAACAGACTTGCAGAGAAAATCAAGAGTTTGTTTTTGGACAAGGTAAGTTTGAGATTCCTGTCATACATCAATGAGCAAGTGACTACCAGAGTATGGAATTCAGGGGAGAGTTCCAGACTGGAGATAACAATTTAGGAGACACTGACATGCAGATGATTTTGCAAGTTGAGGGATTGGATAGCACAGTCTTGTACACAGTGACCAAGTTCAGGCAATAGATAAGAAATTAAATGGGTTATGAAAGCTAAAAAGAAAACAGGCAAGTTTGCAGGGCATTGTGCAAGAAGAGGAATTCGTCTCGATTTGTGTAACTGATGTTTAAGTTGAAACCTGAGGGATGAACTTCCGTTCACAATTATGCTCACTGCCCACCCCCTTTGCACACTTTTAGTCATCACACTTACGGGCCGTATTGAGCAGGTTAAAAACTCTAAGTACAGAAAAGGACAATGAGAAAATTAAGTATGCACCTGTGTACATTTCCTTAAGGAAAATGTCAGTTGGTCTTCTTAAGTGAAATGTTTCGTCACCAGTAAAGTGTTGGCATCACCCAGTGAGTAGAAAGGTCACAATTTCCATGCAGTTTGCATTTATAGCAAAATGATAACAATAATCACGACACAGGGCCTTACCTAAACTAACAGATTGTTATCCTTCATAATCTAGGAGTAAATGGGGCCCCGATGAAAAGATTTACCGGTTTGTTCCCTGTTTAGGGCATTACACCCTTAGTACATACAGAGAAGCCGTGTATATTAAGAAGCCTATTCAAATAGTCCCCCAACGTTTCAACACTCTTCTCCCTTTGCCTCCTACTTTACGTACCAAATAAGGAAAGCCCATTTACTAACAATCAGTAAATTATTTCACTAGCTTAAACAGAGCTTGGTTAAGAGTCCAGGCCAAAATGATGTTACTGACCTGTAAATAAGCATGTGTCTGAGCGGCAGAGGGATTTAAAAGAAGCAAGATTAGGTTTCTCACTGAAGTGGAAAGGAAGGTTTTACTCTTCAGAAAGACCTGCTGTCATCTTCCTGCTGTCCCAGATGGTGAGAGTTATGCACTCCCTGACCTGAGCCAAAGACGATGTAAGAGAAAACAAAGAGGCAAACAAGGTCTGCTCAGAGAAACTGGGCAAAAGCTCATTTCCAGTGGCTTTGAGTACACAAGAGACAACTTCTCAGACAAGGACACCTCCCTGACCCTGTTTCCTACACTGTGGTTCACAAGGTAACTAGACAAAAAGTCTGGTAAGAGACTAGTCCAAGGCATCCCACAATACATGGAAATGACAATAATATGTTGAGAGTATTTTGAGCTCAATGACTTTCTTTTCTCTGCAAGAAATAAACCAAGGCCAAGCTATGTCCACATGGATGCATGAATACCTTCTGAACGAATGTGAATGGACACGTACAGGCACACAGAAGGAGGTTACTGGTAGAGGCAACCACTGAGCACTGACTACTGACTGTAGAAAGTATGACTGGGGAAAAGCCATGCCTTCCAAAGAGAGGCAGAGCTGGGCTGCGTAGGTTTCAATCTGGCCCTCAGTCAAAAACACAAGAAAGGGTCTTTTTAATGTGCACAGTAAATGCATCTACAGAGTTCCCTTTGAACTTGCATTTCAAAATGGTTCCACCTTACAAGAAAATGCAAGTATCAGAGCACAGATGTCTGTCTTTAACACTGAAGAACCACTTGGCAAATGAGGGTGGAGGAAGATTCTGGTAAGTCATATCACCCAGGGAACTGTGTGTTCCCGGAGACCTCAGTATGGCAATTCCTGTCCAACCTCTACCCAAGGAAATGGAATGGGTCTGAATTTTCTTGACATTACCCCACTTCATACCCCAATTATCCCACTTCTGGCTTCCCTGAGTATGACAACCCATGCTAAAGATGAGGCCCTCTCTGCATTTGTGGTGCATCCCATAGGAAGGAAAAAGAAAATGAAAGGTAACATTCATGGACTGCCTCCCATCTCTCAAGCCCAGAGGAAGGCCTACATACTCAGTGAGGTAAGTTATATTTTCTCCATTTTACTGAGGAGGAAACTGACATTCACAAAATTTGAGTCACTTGCCCAAGGTCATCGAGCTAGTAAGTTGCAGTGGTCAACAATCAAACCCAGTTGTCTCCCCTACAAAGCCACATTCTTTCCAGCAAAGGTAGTCTGGTTCAAATCATGCCCATCCCACTGAAGGTCTCAGCTGAATTTTAGGAACAGTGCTTCTTGATTCATAGACGGTGGCAACCAGGCAGCCGCAGACCCTAGCGTCAGATAGCACCTCGGACAGATCGTAAAAATAAAAAGACTGCAGTGGTAGAGGCAGTAAAAGCAGTCACCGCGTTCACAGACATTGAGGAGGTTGGCTCCGACACAGATAAATCCTGCAGTTTTCAGCAGTCACTATGTTAACAGCTTTTTCATACCTGAAAACCATTAATAGGTCACTTCTCAATATTCAATGTCCCATTCCCTTTTAAGTTCCCATACGTGTTCCATTTACTGCCCTTTTAATAATTCTCTTGATTTCCAATAGACATTCACAAGGTTCTTTTTAACTCCTGTAAATTCTGCAGTTTTCAACAGGGCCCAGTGCTCGAGAAAGATTGGAAAAGTACAGCACGCCATGGAAGAAGGATGCCCTGATCAGCTCTCAGAACATTCTTATCAGGAGCCCATGGGGTCCCCTCTGCTGGGCTTTCACTCTCTTGTCCCTCTCGTCACTGCAGCCTTTATTTCCTCTACTTCTTACCTGTTTCTCCCTATCATTGCTCCTTTTTTTCTTTCCTCTTCTCTTTCTTCTAATCATTTTCTTTTTTTTATCTCTGCCTTTCTCCATCCGTTCCACGGATTAAATCCTCCATGTTCTATTCCTTTGTTTTTGCCAACTCTTATTCTTCCCCACCTCTTCCTCTTTTATACTTTAAGAGACAAATTTTTAGTTGACCAGACAGATGTTGAAGTCACACAGACCTGGTTCAAAGGCTACTCCATCCACTTACTCTGCCCTTAGACAAATAACCATCGTAGCTCCTGCCTCAGTTTTCTCACCTGTAAAACATAGACAGCAACTGTACTTATAAGCAGATCTGCATATTAAATGAGATAACCTGTGTAAATTCCATCCAGAACTTTGTACAGAAAGGAAGACATTAATAAGCAATAGGCAATTACTATTTCTGTCCTGTCTCTTGTCCTACTATCATTAATCCTATCTCCTCTCAAACATTACTCATACCTTCTCTCTGTTCCTCCCCAGAGATGGTGTCACTGGTCCTGGCTCAGCACCCAGCTCATCCCCGCCCCCATGATGTTATAGTTTCTGTTTGGCTGGATTCTTCCCAGGGTCTATGCCCCTCTACTCTGAGTCTACCTTTAGGTGGAAATAACTAGACATTACATAATATTGCATGTAGAACAACATTCAAGCATCACAGTGACATGCAGATTTTAAAGGATGGTAACAACAACAATGTTAAATACTTCTGGACTATTCTGAACCACCTAGTAAGAATGAGGAGGTTAGGGCCAAAGAATGGCCAGGTTTCCCTGTACCTCCAGAAACCACATGTGTGAGTGAGAAGGAACCTGCCTAGTGGGTAGGTTGAGCAGGTAATGACCATACTCATTAATTACCCAGGTAGTCAGAAGACACTAAAGATTTTTTAATTAAACTTCTTTTAAAATTTGTGAGAAATACTAACCATTAGCTCTTATAACAGGTTACATTTTGGTGAACACAACTCTGCTGTAGGAACCATTTAGGGGGTAAACCTCCCATAACAACTTTAGAACCATAGTTCTCCTTTCCAGAAAACATAGGAGCCCAAATGTATATACCAACTTGCATTGTGCCAAATGCCAAACCCTGCTACATGAAAGCATCGTGTTAATTTGAGGTTCTCTGTAACCCACACGTCTTTTGGTAGCTCTCAGCCTGACCTGCCATTTCTATGTCTTAGACTTTTCTCTCTTTATTTTCTCTGAGTTCTTGACTTTTTTGCCCTCGTCTTTACTGAACTTGGTCCTGTTAGTTTCTGATTACTTGTCCAATGTGTTGAGGCCACTTTCAATGCTAATTGTATCCCCCAAAGCTTTAATCCCCACATTAAATTTGGTCTCATCTACGAACTTAATGAGTATGCTGTGGCAGCATCGAAGTCATGCATGGCCATCTCAGCTAGAAGTGAATCTGGGGCTGAGCCCTGTCAAAAGAAACGTATGTGCAGGTGCTTTAAGGCAGTTCAGTTTAGAAAATATAAGCCCCTCTCTTCAGCATCTGGGATTATTCCGGGAGAATTTGTGACATTTTTTTTTTTTTTTTTTTTTGCAATTTAAGGCTATACCTCCATACAAGTGAAATTAAGTAATCAAAGCAATTGATCAAAACAGAATTGTCTTAAACAACCAAAAAAAAAAAAACACATTATTTTGAATATGAAAGTCACTACTGTTTTTACCATTCTTCCCTGGGAATCACTCTTGTGCTCACTCCGCCCACTGAAGAACCCGCCAGGTGGGAGCAAGGTGCTGGCTTCTAGCTCCATCTCTGTCATTCAGCACATGACCTCAGGGGAGTCACCAGACCTTTCTCAGCCTGGACCTCATCCTTGCCAGTAAACGAGGGGCTCGTATCAGATGACTACAAATGTGCCTTCCAGACACAAGAAGCTGTGGTTCTCTCTTGATTAAGGGCCTAATTATTCTCAGTGGCAAATTACTACACACATTCTTTCATTATAGGCTTTCCCATGACACTTATATATAATACGATAACTTTGAACACATTTAAGAAGTAAAGGTTAGACTAGCCTTGCATATTATCTAGAATTTATTTGCCAAAAAAGCATGTTTATTTACTTATGCATTCCTTCTCCATGTTTTCTCAAATATTTTAATGCTGGTTATGTCTGAGGTACTCTGATGATTGTCATTTCTTTGTGATAGCACCCTCTACCAATATTCAGAATTCTCAGTTGAAAAGTGAGGAAACTGAAGCCCAGACCAGTTTAGTGACTGCCAGGGTCATAGGTCTGGCTTATAGTACAGTTGTGACCTGAACTGGGGTTTAGGGACACAGGAGTTCTGGACTCTTTTTACTATCGTATGATCCCCTGGCTACTTAACTTATTGTTCAAACTCAGTGTATGTTATGAGAGAATATACTATCTATTATAGCCACAATCAATTAATATGCCTCACCACACAATGGAGGACTGTCTCTTTTTCAATGACAAATGACTGTCAACTCAGGCCCTGAAAATTTATTCTAAATTTTCTTATACTGAAGATATGTAAATAATTTTCTTTAGTTGATATATAAAGGCTGTTTTCTAAAAACCATTTGGGTCTAAGTCTGAAAAATAATAATTTTTAAAAAGTCAAATTCTTAATACCAGGCATACCTCAAAGATATTACAGGCACTATTCCAGACTACTACAATAAAGCAAATATCACAATAAAGACACACAAAGTTTTTGGTTTCCAAGTATATATATAAGTTATGTTTACGCTGTTAACTGTGCAGCAGCATTATGTATAATAAAACAATGTCTATACCTTAATTTAAAAATACTTCATTGGTAAAAAATGCTAAGGATCATCTGAGCCTCCAGTGAGTCATAATCTTTTTGCTGGTGCAGGGTCTGGCCTTGATGCTGATGGCTGTCGACTGATCAGGGTGGTGGTTGCTGAAGATTGAGGTGGTTGTGGCAATTTGTTAAAATAAGACAACAACAAAGTTTGCTGCATCAATTGACTCCTCTTTTCATGAAAGATTCCTCTGTAGCGTGTGATGCTATTTGAATGCATTTTACCCATAGTAGAACATCTTTCAAAATTGGAGTCAAGCTTCTCAAACCCTAGTGCTGCTTTATCAACTAAGTTTATGTAATATTCTAAATTCTTTATTTCAACAATGCTCACAGCATCTTCATCAGGAGTAACTTACATCTCAAGAAATCACTGTCTTCGCTCATCCATAAGAAGCAACTCCTCACTAGTTAAACTTTTATCAGGAGATTGCAGCAATTCAGTCACATCTTCCAGCTCCACTTCTAATTCTACTTTTATTGCTGTTGCCACCACATCTGTAGTTACTTCCTCCACTGAAGTCTTGAATCCCTCAAAGTCATCCATGAGTGGTGGAATCAACTTCTTCCAAATTCCCGTAATTATTGATATTTTGACCTCCTCCTATGAATCATGAATGTTTTTAGTGGCATCTAGAATGGTGAAAGCTTTCCAGAAGGTTTTCAATTTACTTTGCCCAGAGGAATTACCATCTATGGCAGCTACAGCCTTATAAAATATGTTTCTTAAATAATAAGACTTGAAAGTTGAAATTACTCTTTGATCCATGGGCTGCAGAATGGATGTTATGTTGGCTGGCATTAAAAAACATTAATCACCTTGTACATCGCCATCATGAGTAGTGATATTTTGGAAGAAATCTTTTTTTCTGAACAGTAGATCTCAACAGTGGGCTTAAAATATTCAGTAAGCCATGCTGTAAACAAATGTGCTGTCATTCAGGCTTTCCTATTCCATTTCTAGAGCACAGGCAGAATAGATTTAGCATAATTCTGAAAGGCCTTGGGATTTTCTGAATAGTCAATGAGCACTGGCTTCAACTTACAGTCACCAGCTGCATTAGTCCCTAATGAGAGAGTCTGCCTGTCCTTTGAAGCTCTGAAGTAGGGCATTGACTTCTCCTCTATAGCTATGAAACTCCTAGATCACATCTTGTTCCAATAAAAGCCTATTTCATCTACAATGAAAATATGTTGTTAGTGGAGCGACCTTCATCAGTTATCTTAGCCGGATCATGTAGATAACTTGCTGTAGCTTCTACAACAACCCTTGTTGCTTCACCTTGCACTTTTATGTTGTAGAGATGGCTTCTTTCCTTAAATTCCATGAACCAACCTCTGCTAGCTGCCAATTTTCATTCTGTAGCTGACTCACCTCTCTCAGCCTTCACAGAATTGAAGAGAATTAGGGCCTTGCTTTGGAGTAGGCTTTGGCTTAAGGGACTATTGTAGCTGGTTTGATCTTCTATCCAGACCACTCAAACTTTCTTTGTATCACCAATAAGGCTGTTTCCCTACCTTATTTGTACATTCACTGGACTAGCACTTTTAATTTCCTTCAAGAACTTTTCCTTTTAATGCACAATGTGGCTAAATGTTTGGCACAAAAGGCCTACCTTTTAGGCTATCTAAGGTTTTGACATGCCTTCCTCACTAAGTGTAATCATTTCTAGCTTTTGATTTAGAACGATAGAGGTGAAAATCTTCCTTGTACTTAAACACTTAGAAGCCATTATAGGGTTATTAATTGGCCTAATTTCAATATTGCTGTGTCTCAGGGAAGAGGGAGGCCCAAGGAGAGGGAGAAAGACAGGCATCAGCTGGCTGGTGGCGTAGTCAGAGTACAGACAACATTTATTGATTAAGTATGACATCTTCTATAGTGCAATCCATGAGGTCCCAAAACAATTATAATAGTAACATCAAAGATCACTGTAACTGTTCATCATAACAGATATAACAATAATGAAAAAGTCAGAAATACAGTATCATGAAAATTACCAGAATGTGACACAGAGACACGAGGTGAGCCCATGCTACTGGAAAAATGGCACCAACAGATTTGCTTGACCCAAGACTGCCACAAACCTTACATTTGTGAAAATCACAAAATCTGCCAGGTGCAACAAGGCAAAGACAATAAAACGAGGTATGCCTGTACTCATTTCTTCAGAGAAATGAACAATTTCATCCTCTTCCTCCTTTTCCTTTTTATCTCTCAAACCCTAATCTTTCATTTTCTTCTCCTTTCACACTGGATTAGGCTTCCAGGAAGGAGGAATGATGTCAACAGCTCCCTTCCCTGATCTCCCTTAACATTTCTCCCATCCAAGTCCTGATTTCTCTGATGCATTTGAATTTTCCTGCAAGGGAAGTTCTACATAAATAAATGTTTAAGTGGCAGAAAGAAAGGGGAAGAATTTAAAGACATAGTTGTAGAATCTGGGAAAGAGATATGGTTGAAAGGAATGAATAGGAGAAACTCAAAGGCATCACTGCACCTCAGAAGTTTATATTCTTCTAGTCAGTCACCTTTGGACACTGAAAGTTTTTCTTTTTAACTCCCCAGACAGTGCTCGCTGATTAAAAACAGAGGTGGGGTAGTATTCTGCAATAGCTGCCACATGGAACAAAAACCAAGACCCTGACACAGCAGCGTGTCACAAGAGGTTAATGATGGGAAGTGTCTCTCCCTGAAATTACAAAAAGTAATTCAAAAAAATAAACATGATGACAGGTGGAAGCAGCTGCCCTCTTCTTGCTGGGCGCTTCCTTTATTACCCACTTCCCTTCCTCCAACTCTGTCCACTGTTTCTGATTCTTCTTTAAGGTTCTCAGAATATCTGCCTCAGGGCGTCTCCCATATAGGAAGAAAGGAACTGAGGATCCTTCCACATGTTTTACATACATCAGCTTACTGACTCCTCGCTACAACCAACAGTGGCAGGTCGCATTGCAGTGAATATCACCAAGGTGAGACCTCTGAGTTACTGCCTTGTGTAAATCCCCCCAATTCCCATGACTTGCTTCTAAACAGAAGAATATGGCGAAGGAGGGTGATGTGATGCCCCTCCTGTGACATCATCTTATGTAAGATTTCTTCTTAACAGACTCAAGGGATAGATTCTTCTGCTGGCCTTGAAGAAGCAAACAACCGTGTTGTCAACTGCCTATGGAGAGGGTCACATGGGCTGAGAGCTGTGTGTGGTCCCTAAAAGTTGAGTGTTACCTCCAGCCAACACCCACTGACAACCTCAGTCAAGCAGCCACAAGCAAATGAATTCTGCTAACAAACAGCGTAAGCTTGGAAGTCGTTTCTTCCTCGCTCAAGCCCCCAGATGAGAACACAGCATGCCTGACCCTTTGATTGCAGCCTTGTATGACTCTGAGTAGAAGTCCCAGCTAAAGACATTTCTAGGGTCCTGACCTCCAGAAGCTGTGATATAATAAGTGTGTGCTGCTTAAGCCACTAGGTTTGTGGGAATTTGTTATGCGGCAATAGGAAACTAATACAATTGTTATCTCTATTTAATGGAAGAGGAAAGCAAGCTTTGGAGAACTTAAGTGAACGAGCTTTGGACAATTAAGTAACTCTGTTCAAGGTCACACAAGCAGTAAGCAACAGAACTTGTATTTAAACTTGGTTTCCCTAAAGCCCAAGGGTCAAAGGCTCTCCAATATACCATGTTGCCTTTCCACACTTCCCTTCTCATTAGTTGTCATTATTGGCTGAATATGGCCATGTATGGATTATGATATGACTTCTAGGAGTTATGAACACATAGCACATATGGTCTTGAAGTTAAAAATTAAAGAACTGAAGTAGCCTCTCCCTGTGCCCTCCCCCGGCCATCATGCCAAGGAATGCTGCCCACCTTTCACCTTGGAAGGAGAGGAGGGAGGAGAGGCAAGGGGCAGAACAGAGTGGAGGGGCTGCCTGACTCCCACTCAAAAGGGAAATTAAGTGAATGTCCTCTAAAAGAGAACTATTCCACCTAGGACAAAGCTCTGAGGACCACAATAATGAGCCTCTCACCAGGAATACTCCAGAGGCAAAAGCCTGATGCTCATGAATAAGGTTCCATGCTCTGGGTTAATGAATCCTGCAGCTTCACTTCAATACTATTGGTTTGGGTTGCATGAAAGGACACTGGCTGTGGTCTGACTTTGAGCTTGACAAGTCAGGGAGCAGTGGTTCAGACATCTTAGGGACTGTTTGTTTGATGTGGATTATAAAGGCTGAAATTTCATTGGTGAGGCTTGGCTGGGTCTGTCTGCTGTTGGACCAAATTGGACTGTATTTTATATGTGCCTCAGTTAAATTACTGGAACGGTAATAAACTAGGTGTATCAGAATTTTGACATGCCAAATTACATCAGAGCATATAGGGAGTAGTACAAACCCCAGCTCTATCTAGTCTATCATAAAGCTCAATTTCTGAAGCATGGTTTCAGAAAGGACTCAATGTTAACAGTTGAGAGCCTATTCCCATGCTAGGCTCTGGGCTGAGCACTGCGAGGGAAACAGGTGAGTTAGACATAGCCCTCACCCTCCCAGAGTCTAGAATCCAGCAGGACAGAGACGTATATACATCAATCATTACACAGCCTTCCAGACATTTGGAATTTGCCTCTTTGGAGCAAGCAACCAGTGGAAGGCGCAGCCGGCACCAGCTTTAATGCAGGCAGGTAGGTAATATTAAGTCACTTGGAACTCCAGGCAGCAGGTGTGAAAGGCCCAAGGGGCAGGCTGTCCTTTGGTGTAAGAATTCCTAGAATTTCAAATTCCCTCCTACTGCCACAGATGAAGCAGTTTATTTTTTGATGAAAGACATTATTGCAGTTACCTCCTATGACAGTAGGCAGGGTCCAGTTGAAAGGAGTATGCAGTCAAAGAACACGTCTGGACTTTAACATCTTCACCTCCCATGTCAAAGGCATTTATAAGGAGTGTGGAATGAGGACTTAAGAATATGGATAACAAATCCCTGCCTGGGGGGATCTTGGGATCTAGTTAAGGAACACTCAATTAAATGCTAAACTAAATACCTAAGAGGCAAAGGAGCCCTAGGAACCTTATTATTGTATCTCCTTGAGAGTCCGAGATCTCCTTTAGCTTATTAGGATATTGGTTTTAACATATATGTTATGTGTGGTTGATATCATAGAAGAGGGAAGGAAGAGAGAGAAGGATAAGAAGAAATAGCCTGGAAAAATAAAGCACAATGGACAAAAATACTGGCTTTAATTACACATTGGTTTGAGTCTGGGCTCTGCTGCTAATTTAATTGTGTGTCCTTGGGCAAGTTACCTACTATCTCTGAGCTCAGTGTCCTCATTTGGAGGGGATGATATTGCTGACCTGCTAGGGGGTGGTTAGGAATAAGCAAGATAAAGGATGTGAAGCCTGTAGCACAATGATTTGCATCTAGTGGATGCTCAAAAGCAATTTCTTAAAGTTAGGAACCAAGGCAGGGAGGCGGGTTGAAAAGATGGATATTGGGAAGAGAAAGGTTGGCTTTTCCTAGACTGCCTTACTTTGCCGCTTTCCTCTGAAACTTCACTGATTCATCTACCTTCCTCTTTCCTTTTAACAAGAGGCCAACTGGTGCTGAGGACTCATTGCATATAGTTCCTCTAAGCAATTCGACAAGATTATAGGTGTTTAGTTAAAAAAAAAAAGAAACGAAATTAAATCATGGTGAAATATGTTTGGATAAATGCACAGCAAAATTAAACTATTTTCTTTACTATAGGAATTTTCTTTATTTATTTCTTAACTATAGGAATTTTAAAGCCTACATTTTTCTAATGTGCATTTTAACTCTTAAAAATGATAATACAGTAGACAGCATTTCCTAAGTTAACTTGACAGGAACCAGCTTTTCATAGCACATCACATGAGGCTAGGGTTCAACAGAATACCAGTTTGAGAAACACTTATTTATATCAAGGTAGCATATCAGTGGACACCAAACTATCTGTTTAGGGAAAAATGTCCCCAGAAGGGGTGCTTTGGGAAAATAATTTTGAAGAGGAACTCTGTCTTCTCCATACCTAAGTGGTATGACTTTACACTACTCATTCAAACCCCTGGCTCTCTGGTTTTCTCATTTGTAAAACAAGGGGTTGGAGATGTGTATTCTAAGAATCCTTCTATCTCTGATAGTTTAACATTTCTATGTGGACATGAACTACATGATTAAGAATTTAAAAAGTGTACATGTTCCGACATCGCTTCTGGAGAACGAGCAATTACTTCAGTGAAATTTTCAGTGGCATTCACTGAGTACCCACTATGTGCCCTGCTCTGTGGCAGATGCTCTGCACTCTTCCCATCCTTTCAGTTGATTGTTCCTGGACAGGCTCTCCTTACAAACTCAGCAGGAGTCAAAGAAATCACTTTGGCTTGGCAGTCAAGGCCCTCCAGAGTCAAGCCACTTTATACTCTTCATCTCCCAATAATCCTGTGCCTACCTTGGCTTCTCACTCCTCTGTGCGCAAGGTCCCCTCCTGTTAAACTATTCCATGTGCCTTCTTGATATGCCCCACAGGCACCTCCCCGCTTCTCTCATAGCATCATCTTGCCTGCACCCACTGCCCTTCCTCTACCTCTGACAACAGACTCCCTTCTTCCTTCAGGACTGACGTCCAGCAGATCAGAAGAAGTCTTCCCCAACCCCACAGCAGGGACCCTCTCTCATTCACTTAAAAGTCAACAGACCATAATATGTGCATCTCACTAAGGTAACAGAAAATTCCCTTTATGTGTGTGTTGATTCACCTTTCTCATGACATCAAAGAGGTAGAGATTCGGGTCCGCCAGCCACCCCCGTCTTTCCCCTGGAGTTCTGAACAAGGAATTACACCCCATAAGCATTAGTTGGCAATTGGGAAAAAAGTGCCACTTCCTTCAGTTTGGTAACTCCTAATCCACCTCCTCAATGAGGTCTTTCTTGCTTATCTTATTTAACATTTCAGCACCCTCCCCACAACATTTCATACCTCCTTCCTTGCTTTATCTGATCTCTTTAGCATTTATCTCTATCTAACATACCATATAACATACTTCCCAATGTTTTCTGTCTCACCAACTAGAATGGATACTCTGTAGGGGCAGAGATTTTTGTCTTTTTTGTTACTGAACTTTACTGCTGGAGCACTAGATTAGTACCTGGTGCATAGTAGGTGCTGAACAAATATTTCTTAAGTAAATAAATGAATGCAGAACTCTCTGGTCAAAGCTGAGTTGGAGAATGCCACTTAACCTAAAGGCCTTAATATGGCCTCTTCCTCTCTGCTCTTCTACTTTCAAATCTATGGGTGGGATCTTTCCACCAAGCAAGAGAAAAATCCAGTTTGAAGCACACCCGCCAGTGCCACAGAAAAGGGGGTGACAGAGATAGCAAGAACATATTTGTTTGTCTCAAAAGCTGAGACTTAAGCTGGCCTTGACTTCCTAACCCAAGGTAAGGGTAGTGCCTCAGGTGGGGCTGACCTGTGGTATGAAGGAATGACAGGACCTGACTTCCTCATGGCAGGAGAAAGGGCCTCGTGGGCCCAGAAATGTGCAAAGGGAACAAGACAGTCTTCAGGCAGAGGCATCAGTCTTCGACACAGGTTCTGTCCTCCATTAAAACCAGGTATGTAATCAATAAAATTCATCATCAACTATGTGTGAAAAGGGGCCTCCAACATCTTCCCTCAACCCAGTGGGGACAGAAACCTAGGAAAAGCTTTAATTGATTCTTGGGGAGAAACAGAAATGAGAAGAGAGGGGCAAGAAAGACATCCCAGTATAAACTTCATCAAAAAAATGGCAACACTAGTTTATATTCTCCAATGAGCCAAGTGTAAAATGGTGGCCCACTGAATGTTAGTGACCGCTGGCTAGTGTTGGTTTTATAGGCATCTGTAGAAATTTTGGGGCTAAAATAAAGATCAGCATAAGTCCATCCATTTCACTGGGCTTCAGAATCTGTGCTGATTTTCCCCACTTGGCATAGCTCAGACCCTAAGCTCCTTACTATGGACTCTTCCCTACCCCTCTAGAACCCAGCTAGAAACCAGCCCACATCAGAAGTTGTTCTGGAGAGCCAGTAGGTAGAAATTAGCCCAGTGGCCCATGCAAAATCTCCATGAGGTGTGGACCAATGACCCACATTGCTCCATGACTCAATATTTGTGCAATGCTGAGCAAGTTATTTAACCTGTCCAGACCTCGGTTTCCTCATCTATAAAACTGGGATAACATTACCCAGGGGAATGCTGTGAGAATTAAATGAGATAGTTCAAGATTTTATTTATTCACTCATTTAGCATTCATTGAGCATTTACTGTGTTCCAGGCTGCTCTATGCACTAGGGATCTAGAGACTGAAGACTCAGTTCGGGCTCTTCAGGAACTCACAGTCTGGAGAGGAGAAACATATAAAACCGAGCAAGTATAACTCAGTGTGATAAATGCACGGATGAGGTGTGTGTCAGTCTGTTTGAGAACACACATAATCGGTTTCTAATGGAGCCTGCAGAGAGTTCAGGAAGAGCATGCCACAGACGGCAGCATTGGAACGGAGCCTTGATGAGTGGTTACAAGTTAGCCAAGCGGAAAAGGTCTGAGATAGGAGAAGGAAAAGTGACCCTTCTAGACAAAGGGAAAACCACAGTGATGTGCAAGGAGGTGAGAGGACGGTAGATTCAGAGAACCGTAACCAATTTCTTACGGGTAGCACTTTGGGTACAAGTTGAGAAATGACAGAAAATGGGAATGAAGAGGCAAGCAGGCGTCTGGAGCCAGAAAATGAAAATTGAAGCTCCTTAGTGTGGCTTTGAGTTTTTATCTTGATGTCACTGGAGCACTATTGCAGAGCTTTAGTCAAGGAACTGACATGAGAAATTCTGTGTTTTAGGAGGATCTATCTGACACTGTATGATGGCTAGATTAGAACAGGGCTGGACCGAGTGAGGGGAAGGAGGAAATTGCAGCAATTCACACAATCAATGACAAGGATAATAAGGGAGGAAATAGAGAGAAGGAAGTAGATACAAGAGACAGATGGATGAGAAAAGAGGAATCACCCAACAACTGCCAGGTTTCCACCCTGGGTAACTGGGGATATTGTGGTGCTGAGGTTAACAGAAGAGGAGAAGCATGTTGGACAGAGAGGGGAGAAGATGGGGCGCTTGCTTTTGAGTTTGGCGGGTTTGGGGTCTCCAGGAGACATAAAAGTGAAGCCTGAAAAGAAGGTGGGTGGGCATCTAAGTTCAGGGCTCAGGAGAAAAATCTGAGTATTCAGATTTGAAAGCCATCACTTTTAGGCACGCACTGTTCCTAACGTCTACGTAGATGTCTCTGTGAGAAGATGAGAGTCAGGAATGCTACCCTGGGGTGCACGATAAGTGAGGGGAGGCAGAGTGGGAGGAAGGATGAAAGCTAAGGAGGTAGAAGGAAAGCCGGCGGAGGGAGGAGAGACTTAACAAAGAAGAAGGAGTTGAAAGGAGGAGGCGTGACAGGTGTCAAATAGCAAGAGAGGTCAGTAAGTCAATAGGTCCACTTACAGGAGCTCAGGGGTCACCTTAGGAAGGGTGATTACAATGGAAGCACATAGCACAATGTTAATTCAACAGACAACTTTCCATTCAGCCCATCAAATACATATGGTGGGAACTCACGTGACACTGTGACTTCATATTAACCATTTCAAGCAACTATTAGTATGTCTCCATCCCTCTCAGTAGGCGAGTTTTGTCTATAATCATTAATTGGTAACATTAATTATCTGTCTCTCTTCTTTTCTGCAGAACATGCCTGTGGTTCCTTCACACTAGATTTTCCAGTTGTTGAGCCAGACACAGGACTAAGTATCTGATTTTTGTTAAAAATGACAAGAATAGGGTTATACAATTCTGCTACCTCCTTTCTGCACTCCCCTTGACTCTCAAAAAACAAAAGGCTGTACCTGATCTTCCAGCATTTTGTGTCTGTGACCCAAAAGCAGAGGAACGCTGGGCCAGAGGTGGCTGCCGAACGGCCCTCGCTGCCGAGAAGCTCAATGGGAATCCTCAGATAAAAGGCAGGATAGAAAAGGTAGATGTTATTTCTGGAATTATCATGATAAGAGATGCAATGAGAAGCTCACTGCAGGGCCGGATAGGAAGAAAGAGGAGGAGGCGACAAGGGAAAGAAAAGCTTCCCTGGGTTCTCTGCAAAGAAGCTCTAAGAAAATATCTGGCAATGTGTAAATGTTGAGATGTAAACGGGAAACAAGAATGAAAGACCCTGACAGTGGTTAACTAATCCCGTTTGCTTGTTTATACGTGAAAGACCAAAGGAAGCATCTTGACATGAAGCACATCTTTTAAGAAATCCGTTGCTGACTCTTTATGTCTCACAGTGTCTGCTTGACGCTGGGACAATAGCCTTGGTGGGTGAGGCCAGTGCAAAGACACACAGAGCGTTCTCAT
Source organism: Lepilemur ruficaudatus (assembly GCA_963574885.1). Lineage (NCBI taxonomy): Eukaryota > Metazoa > Chordata > Mammalia > Primates > Lepilemuridae > Lepilemur > Lepilemur ruficaudatus. Next base: position 29,853 of record CAUYRT010022941.1, read on the forward strand.
CACGGGCTCCCCCAGCTGCCAGCTGCCAATGAGTCAACGGGTTCTGTTTCTGACAGCGTACTTTGACCAAGTTCTTGCAAACAAGTGCTGACTCTGTTCTCTCTCAGAGCTGAAACGGCTAAAAGCTCTGGCGTCCAGTTCTGGCCATGCTGCTGGTATGCTTTGATCTTCTGGGGTGGTAATGTCGAGATAACTAAGGTCCTGGGGTCCCTGCCTGCCCATCACAATGGCAATTACAATGAAATAAGCCTGATTTGCATCTGGTTCTGCTAAGCCATATCTAAGGTTTTAGAACAGCTTTCAGGCTGAGGATGATGTTCTGTCCCAGACTCTGGTGACTTCCCTAAAGGTTTTACAAGTAGGAGAAACAGAGGCTTACAAATGTCACAGTGGATAGGAATCCAGGACCACAAGACAAAATATGTTAACTGAAGAAATGGGATTGAAAAATGCATCTCTCACAGCCTCCTCCCTGTGAGTAAAGAAATAAATTAGTAATCCACTGAGCTGGGCCAGTTGTTTCTGTATGTTTAGTTGGGCTACATTTTTGAGAAAGCCAGAGAGGTCAGAATTTAGGGGGTGGTAGGTGCACATCGTTTTGAATCATGATTCAAACGAGAAAAACCACCAAACATAATATACCCAAAGGTATTCAAAAGCCATGTAATTCTTATAAATCTTTCTAAATACCAGCAAACCAGTGGGTCAAACAAGACGTCTTTTCTCAGGATCCTTCTCCTAATGTGCCTCGGTCCAGAATAGAGCCACCCAGCCCAACCAGTAACAGTGACACTTAAGCCATGCCCGAAGCAAAAGCAAGAATGCTGGCCACATTCCCACATTTGTCAAACAATGAGCAGGAGGCTTGAATTTTAGAGCAGCAAGAAATGACCGAGAAGGGAAACAGGCATTAGGAAGCTTGGAAGCTATGTGCATTAATGCACACTGCATTCCTGGCAGGACGTGAACGGGACCAGACCTTTCTCTGTGTCATCAATACATTCAGCGGTGTGTAGGGGTCAGCATGGTCTCTGGAATTTGACTGCATGGTTCAAACCCTGCTTCCTCCACCTACTAGCTGTGTCCTTTGGGAAGTCATTAAACCTCTCTGGGCCTCATGTTTTTCGCTTGTGTTTGTTTTTTTCATCATAAAAATTGACTCCCCAGGGATGTTGTGAGGATTAATATGAGTTGATGTAAGTGATCTGCTTCGAACAGTGCCTGACATATAAACACTGACAAACTGTGGGCATACTAAAGTGTTAGCTATTACTAACACTGTTATCTGTCAATCAGGCTCCTACTGCCTTAGAGAATCTCCTTTACAAGAAGAATTGGCACAAGCCAGGGTGTTGCCTGCCTAGACCTTCTGATTCCTTCCCTTTCCTGTCCTCTGCCTTCTGCTCTAGGCAGAGCCTGTACCGCTGCTTACCCCTTTCGAGAAAGCCCCACCTCCACCCCTCCTAGCTTCACCTGCTCTCTTCCTTTCTCCACCTGCCAGTTTTCTCCACTCATCTTCCTCGTACCCCTTTCTTGGAGAATAGAATCTAACGCGTTATAGAAACACATTAAACATTTGTCGAATGGATGGTTAACAGAGTGTGAACATAGGATTTAGTTCCAGAATACAATAATGATTTCAAAATATATAAAAAGGAAAAACAGTACCACTGGGCCCCCCTATAAATTATATTTCTAATTTTGAAGAAAGGGATCCCAGAGAAATAGACAGATGGTCACTTGTAAAACAATACCCAGAACTACAAAATGAAACAAACGAAAAGAGACACTGCTCCTCAGTGTGGTAGGGAACTCTGTGTGTGCAACGATGACACACCAGTGTGCAGGTGGCACCACCTGACTCCTGTCACCACTGTTCCACGATGGAGATGCAAGTGGTCTGAGTATACAAATCAAAGGTTACCGGAGGTTTTTTTCTGATCACTCAGTAGCAAGGCTATGAAGAAGAATGCTCTAGATTGTTATTACTGCAAATTACTAAAAAGGCAGAAAAAACAGGACAGCAGAAAAATTCTACCTCCCTTCTAAGCATTCTTACCAGAAGGTAGTTGTTAGCAAAGTCCATGGAACCAAATGCCTGAGCTGCCCCGTCGAAGAAATCAAGTTCTAAAATCAAGCAATTCTTATAAATAATTAACGAATAAATAGAGGTCACTAAAAATATGCCATAGTTACAACAGTGTGGAAAAGCTAAACTTGTACTTAAAACCACAGATTGTTTGAACTGCAAAGGACCTAGGGGATTTGATGCAAATGCCTTGTTTTATGGACATGGACACTGAAACCTGGGGACATTTTGTGATGTGTCCAAGGTCACCCAATAGACACACAGCCAAGACATGATAAGCCAAGGGGAAGCAACTCACCTATTACTGGGACACTAGGACTCAGAAAAATGAATCAATCACACCACATCAAGTATAGACATCCTGCTTGAGTCACACGGCACTGAGGAGAGCCAGAGCAGTGCGAGAAGGCAGAGGAGGGGACTGGGAACATCTATGTCAGAAGACTGGCTGCAAGGATTCAGGGAAAGTTGAGACCAGAATTGAAAAAGTACAGTGAAGAGGAAATGGAGCCAAAGGAAATTCACCAGGAAAACCACTCACACTGTCTTGGAGCAAGTGGTGACTAAATGGCGTCCTGGGGAATTGGGGATGTTCCAGGAATCAGCTCTTAAGGGCCAAATAGCTTTTTCATGTTCGAAAGGCTGCTTGAGCTCTCCTTCAAGAAGAGGGACCCAGGTGCTCATCTATTATTAAGCATGTTTAAAAAGGCATTTAGGGAGAGCACGAGGAGACATTTGCAACTAAAACGCCAGTCCCAGGAGGGCTTTGCTTGCTTGGAGAAGGAGTAGCGTTCATGTTTGCGATGTGGGGAGAGCCGGCACAGGCAGGTGTCCTGGCGCTCTCTGAGACACCTGTTGGTGTTTCAGGGGCAGGGACTGATGTATTCATCTGATAAGTACATAAAGAGATGACTGGATAGATACTTCATATATTTTAATAATAGATAAATGGATAGTCTATGTATTTTAATAATATATTTATGACACACTATTCAAATATACTGTGAAGGGAAACATAGATTATAAAACAGGATATCTAATACTATCCCAATTTTATAAAAATATGCCCATATAGTTTTATAAAACACATTTCTAAAATATAAGGACATAAAGGAAAAAAGATTGAAATGATAGAAATCAAAATGTAAACAGAAATTATCTCTAGGTGGTAGAATTTAGGGTGAATTTTGTTTTTTGCTTCATACTTCCTCTATTTTATTAACTTTCCCGTAATAAATGATTACTGTAGTTTTGGCATCAGACACAAATAACAAATATTATCACGTAAAAGAGAGGTTTATTACTCCAAACAGAACAGGACCCCTCAGGCTCTGAGAAAGAGATCCTCATGACTGAACGGAATACATTTCAAAACACAGCTTAAGGCATTTTCCTCCTTTAAGGTCTTACACTTACGCACACTCTTATAAGTAGCCAATAATTCACCCGGAGAACAAAAATACAGATTTGCAGCACAGAGGTCCATTACTGAAGAAAAACAACTTATATTTGGATAAAAATATCTCTGTGCCTACACACTCCTCAAATTGTCAAAGAAAACCCTAATGCCTGAGTTTCAACCAAGGAGTGAAAGAACAAGACCACCTTATCTGTGACTGCCTGGCACTGTCCATTTCTTAGAGGGCAGGGCCTGGCAAGGCATCCATCCTGGTAATTGTGAATGAGAACCTTCGTTAAGTCATATGTCATCCCCTCCTCTCCTCCTCAAAGTGGTCTGCCCTTACCTCACCACAGTGCTCTCCTGGCCCTCCTCTCACCTCGACTACTTCTCCCCTTCCTTTGCTGATTCCCCTCCCTTCTCTACCCTGTACCCAGCTAGAGGGGTGTCCCCTAGCTCAAGTCCTTGGTCCTCTTCCCTTTTCCTCTCCTCTCCTTAGAAACTCATCGTATCCCTGGCCTTTAGTTATCACCTCCATGGAGAACAACCTTCTGTCTTGCATTTTTAGTGGCATCTTCCCACCAGAACCACAAATTGACGTTTCCACTTCCCTCCTGACCCAACGACTCATATTAACCCATGAAATCCCTTCCGCCAGCACAAATTGGTCCGTCATTTTGATGTCCCAATGTCCTATAAACATCCCATTCCCTGCGGCTCAGCTCTCCAGTGATCTGAGCCTCATCTCCCCAGTAGGTTGCAGATCATGCCAGCTCTGCCAACATCTTTGTATCCGCTCTGCTCACTGTGCCCATCAGCACCATTTTTGTCCAGGTTCATGCAAGCATTAGATGACTATGGTGGTCCTGGAGGTCCCTGAGTTCATACAGCCCATCACAGCAGCTAGATGGAATTTTCTGAAGCATCGTCACAATCACATCACTCTACCTCTCTCAAATGTTTCATGGTCTCCTGTTATCTTTGCTTCTAATGGCCATTAGGACCAATCTTTCTTTAAAGATGTCTCTCTAGCTCCTTATTTGTACCTATCATTCAGACAAATTTAAAAATCTGTTATTCTATGAGCAGACATTATACTTCACTTGTTCCTCCCTCTGCCTGAAATAGCATCCTCAATTCCAGTATCCACCTCTAAAAATTTTCCCTGTTATCTAATGCCCATCAGTAAAATCATGTTCTTCTCAAAACTCTTCCCAATTCCCTTAACCTGATATGTAATTTCCTTTTAAGAGCTCTTTGTCCTATCAGTTATTAGTTATTTACTGCTGTGTAAAAAGTTACCATAAGACTTAGTAGCCTAAAGCATAAATATTTATCATCTCACAGTTTCTGTGGGTCAGGAACTCAGACACACTGTGGCTGGGTCCTCTGGCTCTGAGTTTTATGCGCAGCTACCTGGCAGTTGGTAGGCCTTGGGTTCTCGTTGGTTTTTGGTCAGAGACATTAGTTCCTTGCCACCTGGGCAAGGTTACTCACAACAATGTGGCTAGCTTCCTTCGGAGGAAGGGGTCTGTAAGACAGGGAGGGAGGATCCCAATGCAGAAGCTGGGTTTTTTATATGCTCATTTCAAAAGTGACATCTATCACTTCTGCACCAGTCTATTCCTAATAATCAAGTTGCTAACTGCAGTGCCCACTCAGAGGGAAGGGGATGACACACAGGCGTGGCCACCAGAGGGTGCAGATCTTTGGGGGTCATCTTACTGGCTATTACCACATCATATTACTTCCTGCACCATACCAGTGCAATTTTCTTACCCCTTCTGTTAAGAGGGTATATTTCTTACTTACCTCTACTTCCCTCTTAGCACCTAGCCCAGGCCCTTCCTAGTGAAGCCCTTCAGTTTACATTTGTTGAATTGAACTGAAGCTGACTCACTCACTGATAAAAGAAGCGATAACTCTGGATACAGCCTCCTTCTCATGTAATTTGAGATTCTCCTCTCACGTGGGAAGCAGAAATGCCAATGGGGATCAAAGAAGAAGACGTTTGTCTGACCTCTGCAGAGCAGGAAAGTGCTACATGGCCATTGTCGTTCTTTGATTAGCAAACTCCATTCTGAGCTTGAGTGTTTCTAACTTCTGGGGTGGAGTGGGGGGAATCTAAAATACCATGTGCCCAGGGCAGAAAGAGACTGAGCACTCCCCTTACTTCCTTATTTAGCACTTGCACAAATATAAAGACACATGTATAATTACCGTCATTATTAACTTTGCTTTCCTTCTACCCTGAATGTTCAAAGTCTCATCCGAGTTCCGCTCTTTTGCCTTGACAACGTCAACCTCCTCTTTTCTTGACTCTGCCTTTCTTCTCTCTCTTAGCAAGAATAGCCTGAGTGGAAATCACCTTGTGCTCTCTCTACATTTAACCTATGTTGTTCTCTCTTTAATCCCTGTCAGTTTCCTGTTCTTACATTTAAGACATTTTGCCCTTGCCTTCATTTCTAATTCCAGCTTTTCCTATTCCACATGCATTTCCTCTGATCCCCCCCTCCTTTCCTTCATTCGCTAGTCCTCTAGCTGAGTTGTTCCCCTGCTGAACCTTCCTCCTTTCTTTGCTAGGTAAATGCCCCTGGATCACTCAAATTCCCCTTAAAGCTCAGGAGCAGGAAGCCTTTCCACGTATTCCTCCCATCAGGATCATTTGTTACTCTGCCAAGAAAAAAGACAAATTCACACACTTCATACGCCTAAAACTTTTTAAGGCATTAAAAGTTGATATTTCTGTATTTCATTGTTTGACAAATGGAAAACCCTTCAGACAAGCAGTGTGTTTTGCCTTCTACAACTGTAAGGTGAACGCGCCATCCAGTACAATGCAGGACTGAGATTGCTCAGCGGATCCCGCGCCTCAAGGTCGTGCTCAGAATTCTCAGCTGCCCCCTAGAGACCCCAAGGTGAACTGCAGTAAGCAATCAAAAGGCTGTGTCTGCCCCAGAAATATACAATTCTTTGATCCTGAATGCACCTATTTCTAATACATTTTATATTTTAGGCAGGGACTTAATCTTTTCTGAGCTCATCCCTGTTGTGGGAGTTGCAAACTCCAATGTCTGCAGGTGGTAGGTACATAATTAATGAAAGGGGAGGAACCCTTAGGGGGCTGTGTTGAACTTGAGAGCATGTATTCCATCCAAAGCAGGCTGTTGCCCTCAGCCCCAGAGCAATAATAGCCCGGTGTTGCTAATCTTCTGATTTTTTTTGCAGGAAATCCAAAAATCTGAAGTTCCATGGGAATCTGAATTTTTTTAAGTACTTGAACCAATTTAATCTTTAAATACCTTCTTTAGGCCATATAAGACATTTCCATGATCCAAAAGTAGTCTGTGGACTGTGGACTGTCATAAAAGTCTTATGATGGCTGGGTGTAGTGGCTCACGCCTGTAATCCTAGCACTCTGGGAGGCCGGGGCGGGAGGATTGCCTGAGCTCAGGAGTTTTGAGACTAGTCTGAGCAAGAGTACGACCCCGTCTCTACTAAAAATAGAAAAATTAGTCAGGCGTTGTGGCATGCCCCTGTAGTCCCAGCTACCCATGCAGGAGGCTGAGGCAGGAGGATGGCTTGAGCTCAGGAATTTGAGGTTGCTGTAAGTTACGCTGACACCATCGTGCTCTAGCCTGGGCAACAGAGTGAGACTCTGTCTCAAAAAAAAAAAAAAAAAAGTCTTATGACCTTTCCTATACATCCTTACCAGGTCCTTGTGTAGCATGACATTGTGATGGTATAGGGTCAAATGAACATAATTAAAGAAATGACATAATTTCTACAATAGCTGTGAAAGAAGGCTAAAGGACGGCATGCTCACTTAGAACACGAGGTTAGGGTAGGTAATTTACTAAATACAGTTCTCACTAAACAAGGAGGGTTAATGCTTCTTGATTCTTTGGAAAAATCAAGCATAAATATTGAAATGTTCATAGCCTGATGTGTTAGATTATAAAAATTCATACCCATTCTCTAAAACCTAGCAGCAATAAAGAAAGAAAAAAAGAAAGAAAGAAAGAAAGAAAGAAAGAAAGAAAGAAAGAAAGAAAGAAAGAAAGAAAGATAGAAAGAAAGAAAGAGAGAGAAAGAAAGAAAGAAAGAAAGATCAAATATTATCCGCATTTCTCCTGTGGCTTAGAAGTGGGTCTGTAGCCTCAACACAGTAACTATGTAAAATTTAAGCAGAGAACCTATGGGTATAATTTGGAAAATTTTTTGCTTTAAAGAAGTTGTCAGTTAAATTTCTTACAACAGCCCTTGGACATACTCTGTAGAAATTTAACTAGCAACTTACTTAAAATAATAAATCCATTTCCAGAAGCCCCTTTAAGGCTGGCATCAAGTGGCTGAGAGCCACCACACCCTGTCTTACCACCTCACTAGTACTTGGCACCATCCAAAAGGATCATATTTATTGATTTGTTTATGTGTTTGTTTTCTGACTCCACTTACCAAAACACAAGCTCTTGAGGAAGGGAACTTGTGGGTCTTATTCCATACTCTTTCCCCAATGCCTGGCACTTAGTAGGGGATCAGGAAGTATTTGCTGAATGAATAAACCTAGACAATCAGCCTAATATCAGGGACTTTCTTTAGCAGTAACATGAAGGTGCCAGGTACCTGGGAGTAGGACAAACCTTAATTTCTGTCTTATCAGGTTTCTGGCTGTGTCCTCCAGTGTATGAAGGGATAAAGATTCAGTTTTATTTTTAAGTTAATGACTGGAAAATAAAATGAGAATAGAGAACAATGATAGCATGGAAGTTTTAAATATCCATTAAACAGATATTCGTGAAAAAGAAATGTCCCTATGCTTTATGGGTCAAAAGTCAGATAAGGCAGCCTCATCCTCAGAGCTTCTGCGATGGAGCCTGAGAATTTGCACTTCTGAGTTCCCAGGTGATACCAATGATCTTGGTCCAGGGGCCATACTTTGAGAATCACTGATGTAAATTGCAAAACACTATTCAGGTATCAAATGTTAAGTTCATTCGTGGGTGCGCGCGTGCGCGCGCGCACATACACACACACACACACACACAGTTTGCCACCATCCCCTTTATATTCAACCTTAACTATGGCCTTGTCTTTTGACATTAAACCATTTTCCCTCGTGGGAGGAATTTCTTTAATGGTTATGAGGCAATCTATCTGCTGCAGAATATAGGAGACATGAAGAGGAGACTGGCAATTCTTTATTATTAATCACAAAGTAGTGGCTTATTACAATGAAACAAAAACTAGGGAGATAAATATAGCACAAGGACATCCTACAAGGTTTCTTAAACCGTTATCATTATTTAATGTGTTTGGGTTGCCATTTAATAGTTATGGAGAACCCACAATGTGCTAAATCTAAGCTGGGGGCAGTTAATCCCTTGATTTCTTGGTGATGGACTGATGTGCTGTGTTGTAGATTTTGTCAGTATTTTATTATAAATTAAGACTCAATATTTTAAAATCCCTATGTAAAAAGTCATTTTAGAATAAAGAAAGATTGCTCATTGACAATTTATCATCAGATCCATCAAGGGTTTGATGCTGTGTTCTAGTTTCTTCCTTTTAGTGACTAAGGCCAAAATCCAACCTAGTGTGTGTGTGTTTGTGCATATAAGCGTGGTCATTTTCTCTATTTTCTTGTATCATCATCTGTTTAAAATATGTACAAGTAATATAATAGTGAATATGTTCATAGCACTTACTACACATCAGATATTGTGCTAAGAATTTTACATGAATTATAGATATTGGTCTAGGCAAAGAATTTAAGAAGACCCCAAAGTCAATCACAGCAACAACAAAAATAAATAAATGAGACCTGATCAAATTAAAAAGCTTCTGCTCAGCCAAGGAAACTATCACGAGAGCAAACAGACAACCTAGAGAATGGGAGAAAATATTACCATGCTACACATCCGATAAAG
>CAUYRT010022942.1:0-82311 GCA_963574885.1 Lepilemur ruficaudatus
TTACTTATTAATAGCTACTCCTCTACGATTGGACAAGGCTTTTTCCAACTTTTTTTTTTTTTTTTTTTTGAGACAGAATCTCACTTCTGTTGCCCGGGCTGTAGAGTGCCATGGCTTCAGCCTAGCTCACAGCAACCTCAAGCTCCTGGGCTGAAGCGATCCTTCTGCCTCAGCCTCCCGAGTAACTGGGACTACAGGCATGCGCCACCATGCCTGGCTAATTTTTTACATGTATTTTTAGTTGGCAAATTAATTTCTTTCATTTATAGTAGAGACGGGGTCTCGCTCTTGCTCAGGCTGGTCTCGAACTGCTGACCTTGAGCTATCCACCCGCCTCGGCCTCCCAGAGTGCTAGGATTACAGGTGTGAGCCACCGCGCCCGGCCAAGAAGCTCTTTTTAAACAAAAATTATCAAACCAATTTGTCATAGATACAGGGCTGAAAAAAAGCCAAATACTGGGTAATATATTAAGGTTGCTGCTCTCAATAATGAAAGCCAACACTACTGGCAATTGCTAAAGCTTAAGAAGTTTTCTTTATATCATCAGTCCAAAAGCTGGGAGCTGAAATATTGCTTTTCTCATATACTCAACTGGCTGAGAGGTACCCTCAATAGGCTAATTTCAGATTGTGCCTCCTGTTGGGCAGAGCAGATTATGAGAAGGCCCAAGGCAGAAATTCAAATGGAAAATAAATTTCTGAAGTGGGCACATGAGTAGAATGCTGAAAGCATGCCCAGGTGTAGCTGAAATCAGGGGTTGGCTAAGGAGACATGACACATGGCATCACAAGCATCTACTGCATAGTCTATTCATGACGGAAAGGAACATCGGTTTTCTCAGGTGATCATTATATTTGCTAGGGATATCATATCACTTGTTTATTGCATAGGTTCATCACTTTTGTGAAAGTCAGAGATTAAGGTGCTTTTATTAGGGTCAGTGCAATTTACAGAAAAGGACAGAAGATTTTATCATCTACTGCGAGACCCAGTACTCAATTAAAACAATCAGAATTTCTTTTATTTTAAGTTTATATCAAGATATAAAGTGTTTTTCTCTCTGACTCTAGCACATAGTGTGGACATTTATGCATACTTGGTTTAGGAAAAAAGGTTAAATTTTTTAAAAATTATATAAAATATAAAAGTTATTTTATTATGCTATTATATAACATATATGCTATATATTATATATCAGGTATATTATATGTTGTTATATTCATTTTTGTTGCTATAGCAGAATACCTGTGACTGGGTAACTTATAAAGAACAAAAATGTATTTCTTACACTCCTAGAAGCCGGGAAATCCAAGAGCAAGACACCAGCAGGTTTGGTATCTGGTAAGTGTCTGTTTTTCATATTTAAGATGGTGTCTTGCTGCATCCTCTGGAGGGGAGGAGCACTGTTCCTCACATAGCAGAAAAGTAGAAGAACCAAGAGAGAAAACCCACTTCCGAGTTCCCTTTTTAAAGGTCACTAAACCCATATGAACTATGAATGGATTATCCAGAAGAATCCATATTATTTTCAGGGCTGTCACTATATTATTTTATGAACCTCTATGTTTTGAATATATATATAGCTGGTAGCTAGCAGCTATACAAAACTCTGAGAAGGAAAACAGTCCCTGACATCCTGGACTGGTCTAAAGCTCACAGACAGGGCTCAGTGTTATTATAAGCTGCTTGATGCTCACAGCTAGTGCAATGCTGTCCTCCTGGAGAACATAAACAATCTCACAAAACATAACAACATCAGGTCATCTTGAGGGGATGATAAATTGAAGCAAAACAAGGTCACTATGCAATCTATGAAGTACCCAAATGCCCCCTTCTCTCTGCAAAAATGAGTGATAGCTGCTTCTTTACCTAGTCTGCCCTTCTTATAGATATGATTTGTTGAGGTACTGAATCACAAAATCGTTTTGCTTCCTGACAGCATCCAGTCGTGAACAAAGCCTGACTTCTTTGGATGCTCTCCTGAATTACCTAACCAAAGCTCAAATCTTCTAATAGGTTTTTCTAATACCTTCTTACTGAGAGGTCCCATGGATTCCTATGTGTGCTTTCATTTCATGCAAAGAGTCATAAATCCAACTTATTCAACTACAGGTGTGTTCTTGGTGACCTTAGTCTGGAGATCTTTGACAAGTGACATTTTTCCAATTTAACTAAGGGTAATGCATGACAATGAATGGTTTTAAAAATCCAAATTGGTGGTTATGTCAATTCTGCTCTAGCACTCTTTGTGCACATACATTAATACCACATTTTTAATGTATGTATTAATAAGATTAATGACATTATGAAATGTTCATAATATTCTGTATTTACATGTATTTCTCCTTAAAGATTTTAATTTATTATGTTTCATAAAAATAGATATTTTAGCAGCATATTTATGTGATAGTTTTCATATGTTTTAAATCATATCACAATTAGGTTTTCATCCATAGCCCATATTAATTATTTTTGTAAAGCATTTAAAGTACCTCAATTTCAAGAAATAATTGGAAAATAGTTTATTTGGCTTATAATTATAAAGCTAATTCTCTTGTTCTTGAAATATTTAAAACATTATTTATCCTTTATCTTTTTCTTAAAGTTATTATAAATAAGGAATAATGTTGTTTTAATTCTGAAATAAGTATTTGGAAACTATTTCAATGTCTAGACAGTGAATTGTGTTATGTCTATGGTTTCATTACTTCCTTACAGAGAATTAGCTAACCATATCATATAGTTTCTGTTTAATGTACTTTTGTGTATATATGCTAATTATTCAGTTTGAGTTATGGAAGATATCTTTTACTCACAATGACAGAATTAAATTGGACCAATTCTCTCTTTGCTTGTGGTTGACTAAAGATACGTCAAAGATAATTTGGAACATCCCCAATGAAGGTCATTTCTGTATCCTTAAAATTTCATCTGTAATCCATATGAAATGATTGTGATTCCTTAAATAATCAGTTTTATAATTCTTTCTTCACATAATTAAGAAGTATTTTCTAGGAAGGTGAGTAGAGATTAGAGAATTATTAGTTTTATTAGCCAAACGTATGAGAAGTGAGTACCATATTTGCTAGTATTGATTTGCTTTTAGCCTGGAAACTTATTTAGTCTCCCTTAATTTTTATTTTAGGTAAAATTAAGCAAAATGAAACAATGTCAAGTAAATGTCATTTTAAAAAGCTTGAAAAGTGACATAAAGATCACTCAGCCTGTAACTGATATGTCTGAAAATAGAAAATAAATGCGTAATTATATTTTTACAAAATAATTATTTGGCAGTAACAGATGGAGCTGTGGGGAGGAAGGACAAGCACAAACTCAGATGAAGACTCAGGTACGAGTAAACTAGGCAGCTTCTATTGGTGTTTTGACATATGTACACCTGTGGAATGGCTAAATTGAGCTAATTAACATATGCCTTACCTCACAAACTTATCACTCCGCTGTGGTGAGAACACGTAAAATCTGCTCTTTTAGCAATGTTCAAGAATGCAATATCTTGTTATTAACTATAATTACCATGTTGTACAATGGATCTCTTGAAGTTATTAATATTTCTCCTATCTAACTTTATACCAGTTGACCAACCTCTCCCCACTTCCTGCCAATCCTCCCCAGCCTTTGGTAACCACTGTTGTACTGTCTACTTCTATGAAATCAACTTTTTTAGATTCCACATATAAGTGAGGTCATGTGGTATCTGTCTCTCTGTGCCTGGCTTATTTCACACAGTCCTCCCGGTTCACCCATGTTGTTACAAATGACAGGACTTTCTTTTTCTTTTAAAAGGCTGAATAGCATTCTATTGTGTACATACATTAATACCACATTTTTAATCCATTCATCCGCTGATGGACACTTAGGTTAATTCTGTATCTTGGTCACTGTGAATAATGTTGCAGTAAACATGAGAGGGCAGACATCTTTTTGACATACTGATTTCATTTCTTTTGGATCTGTACCCGATAGTGGTATTGTTGGATCTAAATTCAAATTCTCGAGAAAGAAAATCTGATAGGTTTCTTTGAGAATATTAATTGGTTCCATTGGCTTATCTGCCAGCAACGGTAGTGCCTTCTTTGAGAAAAAAAAAAATATTGAGATGAGAGAGAGAGAGAGTGAGATAATGTATTGACCTTGAGGAAGAAAATGATTTGTGGCACTAAAGATGAGATCACAGGTGGAGAAGGGATGATGAACCCAGAACTTAGAATATGTTTGCTATATGCTGTATTTCTCATAGCTAAAAGTGATGGATGAAGCCACTTCTGCCCTTGCATCAATGCCCACATTGAGTACTTATTAATATCAATTACAATTGATTCTCCTAAATTTTTGATAGTTTAGTATGTCTATTTTGAGATAAAAATCTTATTTCTTTGTGACTCATTAGCTAAAATTATTTTCTATTAATATTTTGGAAATAGTTTGTGTTTATTTGTTTTGAATACTTTTTCAGTCATAAATTTCCAAATTTATACCTGTATTTCTGATATTGTCTTAATCTTTTGTCATTTGGTCTAGATTAATTTTTAATAGATGTAAAAACAGATTTATTTGTGTTATTTTCTATTAATTAGATGATAAACCAAAATTATTTTAATAGGATTATTCATTTCATATAATTTCAACATAAAAGTATTATCTTATGAATTTAATAACTACCAGAAACTTAGTGACTTAATATATATTTAAATTCTCACAGTTTTGGTTGATCAAGAACCCAGACAAGGCATAGCTGGGTTTTCTGCATAAGTGTCTCTCACAAGATTGATATTGAGGTGTCAGCTGGGGTCATCTGGAAATCAACTGAAGACTTCTGAGCTCGCAATGATCAGTGTCAGAATTGAATTTGTCAAGCATTATTGAAGAAAAGGCTGCCCACATTTCCTTGAAGTATGGTCTCTTTAAAATGGCAACTTGTTTTATTAGAGTGTACAGACTGAAAGGACAATAGAGTCTACTTCCAAGACAAAAGGGACAATATTTTGTGACCTAATCACAGAAGAGACATTGCATCATGTTTGCTATATTCTACTGGTTATAAGCATATCACTGAGTAATCCCACATTCAAGGGAATGGTATTAGACAAGAGCATAACAACAGGAGGTGAGGATTATTGGTAAAGCCATCTTAGAATGCTGCCTACAACATACAGTATTTAATAACCATGCTAATTCATTCGTGATATTGTTCATTGAAAGTTGAACAAGGACTATTTCTCTGTTAATTTTAGGAGCTTGCTAGTAGCACACAGTTTCAACAATCTCAGAGTAAAAAAGGATTCAGTCATCTTTTGATATCAGCATAGGATGGGTTCCAGGACACCTTTCCTCCCTCCATGATACCAAAATCCATGGATGCTCAAGTCCATGTATAAAAGGGCATAATGTCTGCATATAACCTGTGAATATTCTCCTGCATACTTCAAATTTTCTTTAGGTTACTTCTAATACCTAATATAATGTGAATGCTATATAAAAAGTTGTTATACAATTGTTATCCCAGTAATGGGATTGCTGGATCAAATGGTAGTTCTACTTTTAGCTCTTTGAGGTATCTCCATACTGCTTTCCACAGAGGTTATACTAGTTTGCAGTCCCACCAGCAGTGTGTAAATGTTCCTATCTCTCCGCATGCACACCAACGTTTATTGTTTTGGGACTTTTTGATAAAGGCCATTCTAACTGGAGTTAAGTGATATCTCATTGTGATTTTGATTTGCATTTCTCTGATGATTAGAGATGTTGAGCATTTTTCCATATGTTTTTTGGCCATTATTCTGTCTTCTTTTGAAAAGTTTCGTTCATGTCCCTTGCCCACTTTTAATGGGGTTATATGATTTGTTTTCTTTTTGATTTCTTGAGTTCCATATAGATTCTAGTTTTCAGTCCTTTATCAGATGTGTAGCATGAGAATATTTTCTCCCATTCGGTAGGTTGTTGGTTTACTCCCATGATAGTTTCTTTTGCTGTGCAGAAGCTTTTTAATTTGATCAGGTCCCATTTATTTGTTTTTGTTGTTGCTCTGATTGCCTTTGGGATCTTCTTCATAAATTGTTTCCCTAGGCCAATGTCTATAAAAGTTTTTCCACCATTTTCTTCTAGAATTCTTATAGTTTCATGCCTTAGGTTTAAGTCTGTTATCCACCGTGAGTTGATTTTTGTGAGAAGTGAAAGGTGCAGATCCTGTTTCAATCTTCTACATGTGGCCATCCAATTTTTCCAGCACTATTTATTCAATAAGAATTTTTCCCCCAATGTATGTTTTTGTCTGCTTTGTCAAAGATTAGATGGCTATATGAGGATGGTTTTATATCACAAGAATGAGAAAACAAGCACCACGTGTACTCACCATCAAATTGATATGAACTGATCAACAATTAAGTGAATATTTAGCAGTAATATTCATTGGGTGTCAGGTAGATGGAGTGGGGAAGAGGGAATGGGTATATTCACAACTAATGGGAGCAGTGTGCATCATCTGGGGAATAGACACGCTTGAAGCTCTGACTCAGATGGGGCAAAGGCAATATATGCAACCTAAACATTTGTATCCCTGTAATATGCTGAAATAAAAAAAATAGAAGTATAAATAAAAACATAAATCAATAAATAGAAAAAAAAGAACAAAAAAGTCACAACATTCCCTTAAACCAAGCCTAATCCAGGGAAAGGCCCTAACTTTCTTCAATTCTGTGAAGGCTGAGAGCTGAGGAAGCTGCAGAAGAAATGCTCCAAGCTTACAGAGATTGGTTCATGAGGTTTAAGAAGCCATCTCCATAACAAAAGTGCAAATTGAAGCAGCAAGTGCTAATGTAAAAGCTGGGGCAAATTATCCAAATGTCCCTAAGATAATTGATGAAGGTAGCTACACTAAAAAGTATATTTTCAATGCAGACAAAACAGCCTTATAATGAAAGACACCATCTAGGGCTTTCATAGCTAGAGAGAAGTCAGTTCCTGTCTTCAAAGCTTCAAAGGATAGGCTGAGTCTCTTTGTTAGGAGTTAATGCACCTGGTGACTTTAAGTTGAAGCCAATGCTCATTTATCATTCTTAAAATCCAGTCCCTTAAAAATATGCTAAATCTACTTTGTGCACTAGAAATGAAACAATAAAGCCTAGATACAGCACAACTGGTTACAGCATAGTTTACTAAATATTTTAAGCTCACTGTTGAGACCTACTGCTAAGAACAAATATTCCTTTCAAAATATTAATGCTTATTGATGATGTACCTAGTCACCCAAGAACTCAGATGGAGATGTACAGGAAAATTAATGTTTTCATTCCTGCTAACACAACATCCATTCTGCAACCCCTGGATAAAGGAGTAAATTTTGCTTTCAAATTTTATTATTTAAGAAATACATTTCATAAGGCTATAGCTTGCCATAGATAGTGATTCTTCTGATAAATCTGAGCAAAGTAAATTGATAATCTTCCATAAAGAATTCATCAGTCTAGATGTCGTTAAGAACATTTATGATTCATGGGAGGAGGTCAAAATATCAATTGACAGGCATTTGGAAGAAATTGATTCCAACCCTCATGGATGACTTTGAGAAGTTCAAGACTTCAGTGGAGAAAGTAACTATGATGTGGCAGAAATAGTAAGAGAAATAGGATTAGAACTGTACCCTGAAGATGTGAATGGATTCCTCCAGTCTCATGATAAAACTATAATGGGTCAGGCTTTGCTTTTTATGGATGAGCGAAATGGTTTCTTGAGATGGAATCTACTCCTGGTAAAGATGCTATGAACATTGTTGAAATGACAACAAATATTTAGAATGTTACATAAACTTACTTGATAAAGCAGTTGCAGAGTTTGAGAGGATTGCCTCCAATATTGAAAGAAGCTCTCCTGAAGGTAAAATGCTATCAAATAGCATTGAATGATATAAAGAAACCTTTCTTGAAAGGAAGGGTCAATTGATGTGGCAAACTTCATTGTTGTCTTATTTTTAAAAATTGCCACCGCTACCCCAACCTTCAGCAACCACCAGTCTATCAGTCAGCAGCCATCATCATGGAGGCAAGACCCTCCACCAACAAGATCATGACTTACTGAAAGCTCAAATGGTCATTAGCAGTTTTTAGCAATCAAATATTTTCAGTTAACATATGTATATTATATTTTTAGACATAATGTTATTACATACTAAATAGGCTACATTATAAGGCAAACATGACTTTTACATGCACTGGGAAATCAAAAACAAATTATATGACTCACTTTATCAAGATATTCACTTATTTCAGTGGTCTGGAACTGAAGCTTCAATATTGCAGAGGTTTGCCTGTACATTATTTGAATAATACATCCTTCTTTCCAAACACTAAAGTGAAAAAAAACCTTGATTTTCTTAGATTTGGGGAAATTTATTATATATCTGTATTTATATACATCATAGTAAAAATCTCAACATGATGATTTATATAATAAAAGTATAACCATTGAGATATGTCATAAAATTAATATCACCTGCAAATTCAAAGAGAAATGATTAATAAGGAGAAATCATGGGTCATTGAACTTCTATGTATCAAATTACCCAAATAGAAATTCATGTTTATGGTAAATATTTCAGTAAGCATACACATTAATAAAATCATACAAGAAAGTGTCCTTGCTACTTCCATATTTGTTGGTGTAAGTCAGCTAACATTAGAATGATAAGCATGTGTGATGATTTGGAGTCTAAACATGGAGATGTAAAATGGAAGAGGTTGTTATTATGCTAGGCTATAATTAGTGTAGTAATTCTTTTTGCTAGAAGCATTTTTTCCCATCAAGATGGCATTTTTGACAAAGTACCAATAACAATGGTTATATTAGCTATACAAAGTGTGACAATGCATTTGTGTTGTGGAAATCTGATATGTAATTTGCAGAGATAGTTCAGGAAGATATTAACTGAATTTTGAGATGTAATCATCTGGTGCTCAAACTGTTCAGTGAAGTTGTCTTACATGCTCTGGAGCAGAGCCATTGTAGAATATTCCAACTATTACTTTCAATTTAGACCATCGGCTTTGGTCCATTTACTGAGTGGTGAAATCAGAGCAATTGATTCTTCTGAATCTCTGCCAGTTATACCCCATATAGTTCATCCAGACCATGTGCATTCAGCTGAGTGTTATTTTTAGACTTCAACAAGAATTACTCTACCATCAACTGAATAGACATAGCTTCAGAACGAGGGTCATAATTTGAAAAGCTGAGATTGTTCATCCAGGTCAGTAAATCCTTCAGTAAATTATAGACAGAATCCTATTCTAATAATGGCCATCAAGGTATGTAACACCTAATAACAAAGTCATTTTCCATTCATGTATGACATTTCACACAAGCATTATTTGTGGATTTAATGATATATTTTCAGTAATAAGCATTTCACAAGTCCCTATCAGTTTATGACCCATTTATTTAATAATTTTGTATTTTTTGTGTTGCACAAGAGTACATACACAAAGTTTATCATAATATTTATATTTTGTTGATTAATTATGATAATACAGGGCATGTTTTACAAAGGGACTCAGGGGGTGAAGTTTATATATATAAATATGATCTCTAATATAAATTATATGTATCAATAGTAATTATTTTCTCTTTAGAACTGAATGGTATTGGTTAAAAAAATTCATCATTCTTTAAAAAGTTCAAGTGAGTTATTTTAAGCATTTTCATTCTGATGACATTAAGTCTGGATGAAATATATGTATATTACAAATATATGTGTATATACACATTTAACATACATGTATATAAATGCATTTATTAAACAAAAAAAGATCAGAGGAAAAGTAATCACTAAAGCAAACTTATTTAGAGCCTACCAACTATTAGTCCCTGGTCTTAATATTTTATTTATTTTTAGAATATTTTTCCACTTTAATAATAAAATTTTGTGTATATTCAAGAGTATAGAAAAAATATATGCACAGTTGAGTTAATAATATAATGGATGCCTGTATAATAACCTTCAACTTTTGAATTTTGAATCTCTATCTTATATACTACCATGAGGAGACAATGGTCCATAAACATTTTCATGTTTCTGCACTGTTAGGACTTTCTGAGCGAAGATCATATAAAGACATGTTAACCTGATCTAGTTAAGATAAAATATATGCACAATAACTGAAGTTGGGATGCTTCTTAGCATATTTGAAATAGGCCACTGCGAATTGAATTTTTTTTTAATTTGACTGGTGAATTACGTGGGCGTATGAACCACTATTGGATTTTTTAGATCTTTAAGCTGACACGATTTTCTGCTATATCTCTGGGAGGAAAGAATGAAAAGATGATGTTGCCATCCTCAATGGCTCATTGCACATCTTTTTGGTAAACAGAATGCTCTCTAGGCCCTATCATAGAACAAAGTTAACTAGTGGGTTTTCTGGCCTTATTTAGTATCTCTCCACCATCATTCATTTTTTCTAGGATTTAGCTAACCAGCTGAGAAGAGAGAATATCATGCATGAAAGAGGGAATTTTATTATAAATCCTACAGATGTTAATAGAATAATAATACTATTTATGTACAACCTTGTACTAATTATTCTAAAAATCTAAATGAATGTAAGCACTTTTTGAAACAAATTTATCAATCTCAACACAAGACTACCTGGATAGTTCTATATCTGCTAACAAATAAAGTCCTTAATTTAAATCAACCCACAAAGAAAACTCCAGGAATAGATGGGCTAACTGGAAATTTTGCAAAACATTTAGAAAAGAAATGATAATCTTATAAATGCTTCCAGAATGCAAAGAGGATACACTTCCTGATTCATTTTATGAGGTCAAGATAAGCTTGACAGCAGCATCTACAAAGGGTATTACAAGAAAAACAAGTATGGACCAATAACCATCATGAATAGACACACACATTCTACACGAAACAGTAAATAAGATCTGGTGACATATAAAGCAAGTAACAGAGGTGATTTATTTCCATGATGTTAATGTTCCCATTTAAAATCAATTAATATAATTAGCTACGTTAACAAGGAAATGAGGAAAAAAATATGATCATCATCTTGTGAGATGATTTTTTAAAATTTTGATAAAATAATTGGATATTTGATACAATACAATAGCTAGTTATGGATAATAAATGTCGGCAAAAGAGGTATAACAACAAAATGCAGTATGTTAATTTTAATTCTAGTTCCCAAAACTGCCAAGTGATATCATTATTTTAATGTAAGTAATAAGTGTACAGCCTTCATTGTACTATTCATACATTTCTTTATGTTTAATTTCTATTTTCTTATTTACTATTTATTTTATTTTTTGCTTTAAAATATAATTATTTTATTTTATTTTTATATTGTAGCATAAAACATCTATGAAAGCAAAGAGACTCTAAGGATGGGTGACAAAAAATTTGCCCATTTCCAATAGCAATCTTTCCATATGCCCAGCCCTTGCTACAAAACAGAAGACTCTCAGGCATCCTAGAACATTTTCCCTCCATAATTATATGTGTATTCCATAGGGCACTAGAATATCAATTTTCCCTCCTGTATTGCTGTTGCACTTTGTTTTCCCCTGTTTACCATTTCAGTGGAGCAGGAAGTGCAGGGCCAGGTCTCAAGCATATCCTGGCAGTGGAGAAAGAAACCCAGCTTCAGCAGCTCTAGTCTGTGTCCAGTGCTCAGATTTCACTTGTCCCTTTCCCAATTCCTGTCATTCAAGAAAAGTTAGATCTCACAGCTCAAGGAGAGTTTGGAATGGAGTTTGAAATCTCTCAATGCATTGTTTATGATTATGTTTCAGAAATTCAATTATCTTTGGCTCAAATACTTTTTACATAAAAATAAATATTAATTTAATTGAGTTGTTTCTACATCTTTGCATTTGCCCATCAATACATGAGTGGATTAATAAAATGTGGTATATGTATACCATGGAGTTCTATTCAGCCACATAAAACAATGGTGATCTAGCACCTCTTATATTATCCTGGATAGAGCTGGAGCCCATTCTACTAAGTGAAGTATCGCAAGAATAGAAAAACAAGCACCACAGGTACTCACCATCAAATTGGTATTAACTGATCAATACTTAAGTGCACATATAGTAGTAACATTTATCAGATGTTGGGCAGGTGGGAGGAGGGAGGAGGGGATGGGTATATACACACCTAATGGGTGTAGTGCGCACCATCTCGGGGATGGACATGCTTGAAGCTCTGACATGGGGTGGGACAAAGGCAATATATGTTACCTAAATGTTTGTACCCCTGTAATATGCTGAAATAAAAAAAAATAATTGAGCACTTTACTATCGTGCCTTCTTTTAAGATAATCCCTGAAGAAATATTAATAGTAATTACAGTCATAGTAATAATATTGACTAGTATTTATTGAATGTTTCCTATGCATCATGCACTGGGCCAAAGTCTATTAAATCAAATTGTGGATGAAGTAATTGAGGCACAGAAGTTTTCTTTATTCATCAAGGTGACAGAGAAAATAAATGTTGTAATGAGAGCAGAATTAGAGCCTCCTGACTCAAAAACTAGATATGATAAGTATAAGAGTCGAAGTCCCTTTTAGTATAATAAATGTTATTATGTTAAAGAAGAATCCATTAATTTTCATCTTGTTAGGTAATGGATATTTAGTTTTGTTGAAGGGAAGGTCTTTTTAGCAGCTATGGAAATGATCATACTATTTATCTCTTTTTAGATCAATTAATACAATCAATTGCATGAATGGATATTTTAAGTGAGAGAGAGAGAGAAAGAGTGAGATAGAGGGGAGGAAGAGAGAGAGAGAGAGATAATGAATTAAGATAAAGATATTTTAACAGCAGACTGCTTTCTAATAAATGTGGAAGAAATGACCAAACAGAAAATAGCCATTTTGATTTCGTAATGAAGTAACTGATTCTGACAAGGATTCTCAATCCATGCTAAAATAATTGGTGAAATTTTTTTGGAGAAGAGGGTATAGAGGTCTAGGGTAATCATGTCAATTCTTATTTATTAAAGGAAAGTGGAACCTTGGTAATGGAGAGTTTTTACAGAAACCACTTAAATCAAGCAATTCAACTGGGAAAAATGACGGTACTTACCTATTTAGTTAAGCAATGAAAATTAAGCAATGGAAATTTTATTGCATTCTTACAAAAAAAATTAGGTTGACCCAAATCAAGTTGAAGAAATTAGATAATATTTATAGTTGAAGGTATTAGTAAACAATTAGCCCAGATTTCTCAAATGTGTTAATAATATGAAATATAAAATAAGGAGAGGAAACTGCTCTAGTCAAAGAGACTAAGGAAACATAAAACTCAATACAATATATGACTCTTGATTGGTCCCTAGATTTAAAAAATAAATTCATAGAGGATATTTTGGGGACAATCAGGAAAATTCGATTATGTACTGTAAATTAGGTAATATTACAAAGTCAATGATAAATGCTTTGGAAATAGTAATGGCATGATCTCACCGTTCTAAGTATTAGAAGTACGCTGAAGTATTTTGAGGTAAGAGATCATGATGACTGCAACTTAATTTTGAATAATTTAAAGAAAAAAAGTATGTGTTTGAGTGTGAGTACCCTGGAATATACTGTATAGTTTTTTCAAATTTTCTGTATGTTCAAACATATATAAAACACTTTGTAACATCTTGCCACTCAATACTGATTATTCTTCAGACACTTTGTGCTCAGGTAAACTAGAAAAGGACGAGTACTGTCAGCATGCGATTAATGCGGAACAGTAACAACAAAGGAAAAAAATCAATTGTTGCTCTCTTCCTTTTTAAGTTGTGGTGATATTTAATTAAACTATGTGTATAGATCAATGTTTAAAATTATCCAACATTTAGTGTACCCTGGATTTTTTTTTTTCCTCTCTCCATTTGCCTTAGGATCCTTCTTTGCTGAAATGGTTCTTTTTTCCTATGAACTCTGTTATTCTCACATGGATTCAAATTCAATTTTTTTCTTTTTTTTAAGAAAAGTTATAGTAACTTGATTTGCAGCTACATGTAAATGTCTGTTAAAATTCATGCTTTTAGAAAACATTTTCAGACTTACAATGACATTCAATGAAGCTGGAAAAGTGGTACATTTTTAGTCCTCTTTGCTTCAATAGAACTTTAGCTTTCTATCACAGTAGCCTCCATGGTAGGTGGTGTTTAGTTAGATTTCAGGCCAGAGGAGAAAGCCACAAAGAATTTATGTTTCTGTAAACTGGTTTTATGTATCACTATATTCAGAGAATGCATACTAATGTGTAGGTATATATAAATAAATACATGCTATAAAATACACCTTTTAGGAGAATACAATGAAGAGAGTTTTTAGCTCTATATTTTTCATACCACATATTTATATGAAAAGTGAATGCTTTAATGGTACTGGTAGGAAGCTGGCAAATAGTTTAAGCTTCCATATCATAGTGATAGCACTTCTAAAATTAATGAGTTATACACAAATCAACTAAAAATAGAGTAAAGACTTAAACGTAAGACCGAAAATTGTGACACTCTTAGAAAAAACACAGGGGAAATACTTCTTGACAGTGGTCTGGACAAGACTTTTTTTCATAAGCCATAAAAAGAACAGAAAGCAAAAGCAAAAATAGGCAAATTGGATCACAACAAACTAAAAAGCTTCTGTACAGCAAAGAAAACAATCAACAGAGTGAAGAGACAACCTGTAGAATGACAGAAAATGTTTGTAAACTATACATCTGAAAAGGGTCTATGATGCAGAATATATAAGAAACTCAGAAAACTCAATAGCAAAGTAATAACAAGAATAATAATAAACCCCAAATAATCAGTTTAAAAATTGGCAAAAGACCTTGGTAGACATTTCTCAAAGGAAGACATACAAATGGACAACGGGTATAGGAAAAGTTGTTCAACATCTCTAATCATCGGGGAAATGCAAATAAAAACCATGATGAGATATCACCTCACTCCAGTTAGAATGGCTAGTAACAAAAAAGCAAAAGGTAAGAAGTGTTAGTGAGGACGTGGATAATAGGAAACCCACACACACTCTTGGTGGGAATGTAAAATAGTATAGCCACTATGTTAAACAGTATGGAGGTTCCTCAAAAAACTAAAAATAAAACTGCCATATGATCCAGCAATCCTGCTACTAGGTACGTAGTCAAAGGAAATGAAATCAGTATGTCAAAGAGATATCTGCACTCCCATGTTTATTGCAGCATTATTCCCGATAACCAAGATATGGAATCAACCTAAGTATCCATCAGTGGATGAATGGATTAAAAAAATGTGGTTTACACAGTAGAATATTATTCAGCCATAAAAAAGAATAAAATATTGTCCTTTGTGGTAATATAGATGAATCTAGAGGATGTTATGTTAAGTCAAATAAGTCAGACATAGAAAGACAAATTCAACATGATCTTACTCATATGTGAAATCTAAAAACATTGACGTCAAAGAAGTAGAAAGTGGAATAGGGCTTACCAGAGGCTGCCGATGAGGTATGAGCAGAAGGTGGTCAGTGAGTACAAAGTTACAGTTATATACGAGGAATAACCTCTGGTGCTGTATTGCACAGTAGGGTGACTACAGGTAATAATGTGTTGCATATTTTAAAATAGCTGTAAGAAATGATTTTGAATGTTCTTACCTCAAAGAAATGATAAATGTTTGAGGTGAAGGATTTGTTAATTACCCTGATTTGATTATTTCACAATGTATACATGTATCAAAACATAACATTGTAGCCCATAAATATGTGCAAATATTGTATCAATTAAAAATAAAACAAAACTTCAAAACAAAAATAAAAATAATGAGTTATAAGAAATCTTATGTTCAAAGATGTTACCTGCAATCTGAATAATTAGAAACTGAGTAGTCATGGAAAAAAGATTTTTCATCACTATATAAAAAATAAGAAGAATT
This sequence comes from Lepilemur ruficaudatus, assembly GCA_963574885.1. Classification (NCBI taxonomy): domain Eukaryota; kingdom Metazoa; phylum Chordata; class Mammalia; order Primates; family Lepilemuridae; genus Lepilemur; species Lepilemur ruficaudatus. Next base: position 15,948 of record CAUYRT010022942.1, read on the forward strand.
GAATATTTATAAAGGGCTTCTATAGAAAGCACTCAAATACCATAGAATAAGAGCTGTCTAGAGCTGTGCATCAGTTTTCTATGTCTGCTTAACAAATTGCCACAAACTTAGAAGCTTAAGAAATATAAATTTATTATCACAGTTTCCAAGAGTAAAAAGAGTCTAGGTATGGGTTAGCTGGGTTCTCCCCTCAAGGACTCACCAGGCAGAAATCAATGAGTCAGGTTAGAGTTAAAAGTTTATTTTGGGCTCAGGGTCCTTTTCCAAGTTCGTGTGGCTACTGGCAAAATGTATTTCCCCGTTTGCAGCTATGGAATTCCTAGAGGCTGTGTCCTTAAGGCCAGCAGCAAACTGACTTCAGGGAGGGATCAATCCCCTTTAAAGGCTCACCTGACCAAGGGAGAACTGCCTAATTTCCATTTTGATAAAATTAAAGTTAACTGTTTAGTAATTTAAGCACAGGAGGGATAGCCTATTATAGTATAGTTGTGGGTTCTTTCTGTACTCAAAGAAAGGATACTATCTATACAGGACATGCATACCAGCAGCAGGAATCTCAGAAGCCATTTTGGAATTCTACCTACCCCAACAGGTACTGAAAAACCTGAGCTCAAATAGTGACTCTAGCTTTAGTATTTGGCCTTGGAAAAGTCACCTAAGTATTCCTTTAAACTGTGTATTTAAATACATTTAGTCATGATGTGGGGATATGAAGATAATACTATAAATGTTTGTTTCCATGAAAACTATATTACATATTTAACTACTCAAGGACTGTTTTAAGTATTTATTGTATGCACTGGACCGTATCTAAGTGAGCTAGAGACTTGGTTCCCACGTTAAGTCAATTAACAATCTTTAAAAATATTTTTTAATTATAAAGAGATTTAGAAAATATAATTTTCAATGTCATTCTTAATAATATTAACAGTTTCATACTTGTACATATCACCTTTGAAAGACTCAAGGCAAAATGAGAGATTAAACAAGATCAGAGTGTAATAACTACTCAAAGGGGTAGGGACTGATTCATGTTCAATTTTATGTATTAGGACTAACGCAAATATCACAACACTGCTTGGTGGTAGAATGTGGAAAAATCAGTCCATATCTTAAAGAGATATATTCCTAAGAATTCCTTGAAAAATAAATATGTAAGAAATTACCCAGGACATTGACAAAATTGAATATACAACTGGTTATAAAGCATAAAGTTGATAATTCAATATCACCTGGAATCAGGTTAATGAAATTTAAAAAACAATATGCTATTGGCAATGACATTTTTTCCCAAGGGTTTAGGAATTGTCTTTGGTTCCTCTTTTTCTTCATACTCTACAACTGATCTACTCAGAGCATTCTGCCCACTCTCCCTTCAAAATGCATTTAACAGTTGTCTCTATCCCCTGCCTCCACTCTGGTATTAGCCACCTTCATCTCTGGCCAAACTGTTGCATCAGCCTCCTCACTTGTTTCCTTGCTTTGTCTCTTGCAACTCTTCGCATTTTTCCTCTCAACTGTTAAATGTAAAGCCAATTGTGTTACACAGCTCAAAACCCTTCAGACAATTCCCATCTTATCATGAGTAAAAGCCTTAAGGGTACAACAGTCACTGTTACCCCTTTGAACTCCTTTACTACTCATTTTCTAACTCACTTCTTTCCCAGTGCATCAGCTGACTTCCTGGCTATTCCTGTAAAGGTGCTCTCTAGCCTAGGAGATTCCACATTTGCCATTTTCTCTTTCTGGAATGCCCATCGTCAACATGTCTCACTCCCTGCATGTGAAAAAATAAATGAATACATAAAGATAGTTACATTATGAGACTTATATAGCCATTAGAATCAGAATCATGTTCATAAGATACTATAATCATGTTTAAAAGATACTATAATGAAAGAAAATCATGATGATATAAAGCATTTTAGAAAAAAATTCAAATTCCATAATTGACATGGTAACAAATGTTCCAATTTTCTGTTGAAAGTAGTGAACATAACCAAAGTTTGGCATTAAGTGATTATTTTAGTGGTGGGCTTATCATGAGTTTATTTTTTTTTTTGAATTTTAAAATTATAATAATTTTTATAGTGGAAAAAAAGTGTAAGCCCTTACTTAAAATCAAAGCTGAGATCCATGCTATCCAGGTCAAAGTGAAAATGAGGTGAAGCTGTATCCAAGTTAGAATGTAGAATTAGAAAACATATCTCTGGAATACCTATGAATATCGTGAATGCCTATTCAATAAAAAAATTCCATAATAATCATGATGTTTTTGAAAATGAGAGCATAGTTACCTAGCAACATTTCTTTATTTTAAAAATAGCCAAAGAGACTGATCAATTAGTTATAAATTTATGCACAAAGCTATCTGGCCTGGGCAACGAGTGAAACACTGTCTCAAAACAAAACAACAACAGAAAAACAAAACAAAAAAGAAATATGGCCATCTTTATCCTTTTTTACTTTTTCTTTTTTGTTTTGTTTTTCTGTTGTTGTTTTGTTTTGAGACAGTGTTTCACTCGTTGCCCAGGCCAGATAGCTTTGTGCATAAATTTATAACTAATTGAAATAAAACTTTCCAGTCAAATCCATCCTTGTGATAAAACTGAATCTCAACAAAAAGAGATGTGTCCCTCATGGTGTTAGATAGAAGTGAACTACAGAAACATATAGGCAGATTTGATGAGGACAGAAACCAGTACAATAGTAAAAAAAAGAGAACTACCAGCCTGAAGACAGACCCAGCTGAGAGCCAGTCAAAGTAACAAATACTGTGAATTTGAAGAGCAATAAGAGAGCTGGAAATTTTAACGGTGAAAGTGAAGCGAGAAATTATTTCTAGAGAATCAAAGGCATGAAAGCTACTAATTATCCCACTTTGGTTGGTCTAATTGGATAATTAGAAAGTGGTGGTGAAAATCCAAAATCTACAGATGAACCGTGGAGAGAACTGTACCTAGAGCAGATAGATAGCAGGTGAATACTGATTGTAGATGGGGCAACCTCCAAAATATCATTGGGGATGCTAATAGCAGTGGTAATTTTAACATTTTAGATCAGGGACACTATTGATAATTTGATTCAAGTCACAAATCAATCCTCAGAAAACCTCAGTTTCAATTTTTCAATACATGTATCAGGGATAGTGGAGAGGTGGGCTTCCCACCTGTCAAACCATGTAAGAAGATTTTAAGTTTGTTTTTCTCATACCACACTAGTTCGATATTGATTGCTCTACCTTCTGTAACACCACCTTCTCTTGAGTTAGTAATGAAAGGGTATCATGTACTGAGGCAACCAAGAATTTCCAAATTTTAGCAGTATAGCCAGTCTATCTTTGCACATGGGTAAAGATGGGTAGGCCCATCATAGTGGTTGATTCAGGGTCTATGATGTTTCATTTTGTGCCACTTTCTTCTCAATATGTAGTTTCTAGGTTGTGGAGAAAATGACAAGTAGGTCACATGGATTTTTCAGTACCCCATCATAAAAGTTTTACATGGCTCCTAATTTTAACTGTCTTTTGGCTATATCTAGTCTCTTGGTCCCAATTATGTGCAGACAAAAAGATGAGAACCAGTTATTGGCAAGCAAGAACGATGCCTCCTAAACTACATCCTTCTAGATTTGTAGATACCCATTATCAGCTTAATTGTTCTGAAGCATTTGAAAGGGGACTTCCATGTTAGATCATTAAGAAGGGGCTAACATGTGTATCTTCTCTCCTGGACTTTCAATTGAGAACATGCAGGCAGCTCTTTGAGTAACAGTGATTTGCTAGAGGGAAATAAATCTACAGCAGCTCCTTGGCATCGGTTATACAATGATTACTGAAAGAGTAATAGATGTTCATGAATTTGGGTTGCCTGAAAAGTAAATTGCTCCCTCTAGTAGAATATTGGGTAATATAGGCTCTAGACTTCTTCAAATGTTTTTTCCAGCAATACAGAACTCCCCACCCCCAAAAAGACTTCCTCATACATCATGTTTTGAAGATCTTCGGCACGTAACTCAGCCTTATAACTATAATCTATTCTGAGGGAAAACAGATGGATTCATGGTAATCTATTTTTCTTCTAAGGTACTTCCTTCCTTAGGGGGTTTCCTTGATTGCAAATAGGCTTTCTTCTTTTAAAAGCCTGGTTCTTGCAAAAGAAATAAGATTTAAAAACATTTTTTCTGATTGAATTGATGCATGTAGTGTGTGAGTGTGTGTGTGTGTATTTGTGTTTGTGTGTGTGCTAAATTATATCCATTTATGTATACTCAACAGTTGAGCCTGATCTTTGTATAATCTTGCCATCACAATTCTAATTCCCTCCATGTCAATAAATAACTCTTACTTCATTAGAGAAAAAAAGTCATAGGGCAACAATTTAAAATTCCTTGGGACTGTATTAGTTTCCTCTGCCTGCTGTAAAAAAAATGCCACAAATGGAGTGGCTTAAAACAACAGAACTTTATTCTCTTGTAGTTCTAGAGGTCAGAAGTCCAAAATCAAGATGTCAGAAGGCCTGTGCTCCCTCTGAAAGCTCTAGGGGAGACTCTGTTCTTTTCCTCTTGCACATTCAGGTTGCTACAGGTGTTCCATCGTTTGAGACTGCATCACTCCAATCTCTGCCTCGGTGCTCATACTGTCTTTTCCTCTTCTCTCTTTTTCCATGTGTGTCTCTTTAAGGACACTTATGGGATTTAGAGCACTTGGATAACTGAGAATAATCTCCTCATCTCAAGATCCTTAACTTAATTCCATCTGCAAAGACCCTTTGTCCAAATAAGGTAACATTCACAGGTTCCAGGGATTAGAACGTGAGCATATCTGTTTGGAGGCAATTATTCAGCTAACTAGAACAACTATTGTAAAATTTTCACTGACCAGGTACACTTCCAGAGGATTCATCTTAATTATCCTTATCTGAGACAGTAGGGCCCATATTGTCTGAGATAAAGCATTTTAATTTTAAATCTCAATAATCTCTATTTAGGGTTAATATTCATTCTTATTTGGTATCTCCAAACGAGTGTTCCCTTCATTTTGGAAATTAAAATGCTCTGTCTCTCTTTGAGGGTCTATGGACTGACTCTGTTCTTCGGCTATAGGCTATAACTCCTGTCATCTGGCGCTTGCCACACAGCCGTTCTGTTCTCCAGGGTCCTGCAAAAACTCTCCAAATTGGCACCTTCAAGCATGAGGTGCTTCATGGTCTATGTCACTGGAATACTGCATGATCCCTTATGGTTGCTCTACATCTTACCTGCCCACACACATGTGGAAAGACCCTCTTTCCAAGTGTCTTTATATAACTGATTTAAGTGTATTGTTTGTTTTTAGATGAATTCTAACTGAAACAGAATATTACCCTGCTAGAAAGTCTCACAAAAATGGGAAAGAAGTCCTATTCTCTACAAAGGGAGGGAATACAGTGAAAAATTTATGTAAAACCTTATCTGTGAACCAGAATCTTTTTAAAAGACTTAGCAGTACATGAGTCCAAAGTAAATTTGAAGAACCATATAGATTCAGTACTCAGGAAAAGCAGGTAGAGCGGAAAGTGAGAGTGAGAGCCGGGTCGGAAGCAAAGTCTGTGTATAAATTGATTGAACCTCCACACTCAATCTCTGCATTTAGGTGTCAGAATGCTGAAAATTATTAGATTTCTAGCTCTCCCTGCTTGTGAAACCTACCCACCTTTATGAAGCAGGAGCCTGGAAAATTTTCTGTGCAGAATCTGGGAAGTCACAGATAAAAAGCATTCCAACTACTTACAATTGGATTTCTTAAAAAAAAAAAAAAAAAAAAAAATCTGGCATTTCATCCACCAGCTCACCCTCCGGTGAAGTCTAGCATTCAGAAAAATGTATGCACACACACACACTTACATGAACACACACACAATATTATCATTTAGCTTTTTATTGCTTGAATTTAAGAGTTAAAGTCAAGGATGTCAAATATTTGAAGAAAAGCTTTAATATTAGAGGAATCAAAACAAGTAAACAAAAAGGGCTGAAAGAATGGAGGGAATTGGAGGAAACAGACAATTCAAAGATCAAAGGAAAACTATAAAGAGAAAGTAAGCAATATTTTCATAGAATAAAGGGAAATGTAATCATTTAACTAGTATAACATATTATATGAAAGGAAATAAGAAAGGTCTTTTAAAAATATGCATTTATAGTTTTTATAGTATGAAAAATAGCATTTAGAAAATTTCTTAAAAAGATTAGTAAAAATAAAGGAATAGGAAATACTTTAAAACATTTAAAAAATGGAGAATTTGCAAGAATGTCCAATGTTCCAATAATAGAAGTTGCACAATTGGAAAACAGAGATTACAAAGGGGAGAGCATTTTCAGAGAAAGAATATAGTAATAACAAAAGACTCAATGTTGAGAGACAGAATTTTACAGATAGAAAGTACTCACTATTATCAAGCACAATGAATGAAAGGATGGTTACTTCAATGATATATCATTAATACTTCTGAACAGCAAGCATAAAGGGAGATCCTATGATTTTCTGTTAGAGGATGGGGAAAACAAATCGATTTTATATAAAACCTGAAGAATCATAGTGGAATCAGACTTAATAAGCAACAAAGCTGAATATCAGGAAAAAATGAGAGATGCCTTCCAACTTCTAAGAAAGGGAGATTTGCGATCTACAATTCTATATCTAAACTATCTATCCAATACAAGCTTAGAAAAAAGTTACTTTGTGACATAGATTCTCAAAATCTTACCTCCCCTTCCTCCTAAGGAAGCTCCTGGAGGAAGGAAACGACACAAAAGCCATAGGATTCAGGAAACAGAAAATAAAAACCTTAGGAAATGAAAGTAATGAGAGTCTTTCTGTAACCGTTTTATAGTAGGCCAGAGGAAAGGCTAGTTCCAGAGTTTAGATCTTTACGAAAATACATGGAGCTAATGCAATATTCAGGCCTTTTAAACACTTCTGACTTTTAACACTTTTACACATCTTGGTGTTTCATATACGTATTGCAGGGTTTGAGGAAATTTGAAAATAGGAACATAATAAAATAGCTACAAAAAGAGGATATTATAAACTCCAGGAAAAATTAAATTACATAAGAAAGGTAAATTCCTGGACCAGCTGTGGAAAATATTTACATACTCACATAAGTGATCCTTGATTACTGGCTTAATCAAGAACAGTAGAAGAATAATATTGGTAGAATAAGGGGAAGAGGTGGGAGAATACTACTCTCACAGTAAGTCAATGGATTATACTAAATCAATAAATTACAAAATGGGCACAAAGCAGCATTTAGACAAATGGGGTGACTAGCGAAAGAAAAGGAAAAAGGAGGGTCAGGAGCAGCAGAGAAGCAGGGTTGGGAAGTAGAATGTGGTCAGTTAAGACATAAAAATTGTTTATAACCTCTGAATACCATTCACTGTTTGATAAGCATTTATTAATTTGGTTAAAATTTAAGAAACAGTACTATGTTCTGGATGACTATTGGGAATGAAAATTATTTTAGAAAGGCTATTATTTAATATCTTAAGTAGGGTAAATCTCTTCATTGAACAACCAATTACTAAACTGTTATATGTTTGCTATCACATTAAGCTTTGTAGATAGAAAGACAAATAAGTGAAATAATGAGTTAAATTTCTGTTAGCCTCCAAGATAACCCTTTTCTTGATTGTGGTTTGCTCATTTTATATCCATCTGTTATTCATCTTACTTCAGAATCTGTGGCTTTCCACTAAGAGACAATGTTAGTTTCACACAGGAAGAACAACTACTGCCATCTTGTCTTCACCATATTTTGTAGATTTGAAGGGTAGTAGATATTAATTAGCCCAGCAGCCTCATGTTAAAAAGAAAAACCGGTGGCTAACACCACTAAGAGGATAGGATCAAAGATACACAGCTAGTTTTTCACTGAGAATACTTTTTTTGCATATAACAGAAAAATATGTATTTTCTTAGTATGGATATACAATTCTTGTTATCATAACCATAAAATTATGATGAGTGAACATGCTTGTATATAAGACATTAAACTATACATTTTAAAAATAAACTCATTGTAATATATAGTAATATTCTACTTAAGGTAGGTACAATATTCAGAATTTGTCTTGGTAATAATAATATTTTTAAAAATTTAATGATGATTATGTGCCATTGTTCTAAGAGGTTTATGTGATCCATTTCATTTATGACATTGAAAAAGAGCAGATAATTTTAAAAAACTCCTAATTGACAGCTCTTGAAATTTTTTTAGGTTTATGATTCAGTCAAAATGTTAATAACCAACGTGCTTTAAAATTTACTATTTAAAGGGGAAATTGAAACATTTTATGTACAAAAACATAAAAACATAAATGTAAGATCAGTATATCAGTATATAAAAACTATTACTGAATTAAATGAAATATTTTCACTTTACATTGTTGGAATATAATATGGGGAACAACATTTTATAATTCATAACTACAAAGACACTATTTAGCTCAAATATTCTAAGCAGATTGAAATCCTTGCTGCATTATATTCAATAGAAGAAATTTTAATGAATCTGTGAGGAAATACCAGCCAAGGGGTGACAGTAATACATAAGATACACTTGATGATGTGATGACTCTTAAACTACCAAAAATATTTCTATTTGAAAGAAAAGCATTGAATTTAAAAAATGTAGAATTTACTTCAAACCAAGGAGATTATTACAAGCCCATGGCTTAAGATTTCTATTCTATTATAGCAATTTTGATATGTAAAGTGATATAATCAAAGATATAGTTAACAAGCCAAACTCATTTTCATAGATTAAAGAAAAACTACATGCTGTTCTACAACTTTGAACGGATATTAGTCAATTATATAGTTTATGAGAGATATCTCCTTAAAATTCTTTCTCTCTCTCTTCTGGATCCTATTCATAACTCCTAATTGCCTAACTTAGGATACTTATGTTACTTTTAAGATGTGTATCATTTTAAATTATGTATAGTTATAGTTTTTAAAGGAAATAAGATAGAAGACAACTTTTTTTTTTTTTCTTGAGATAGATTCTCACTCTGTTGCCTGGACTAGAGTGCCATGGCATCAGCCTAGCTCACAGCAACCTCAAACTCCTGGGCTCAAGCAATCCTACTGCCTCAGCCTCACGAGTAGCTGAGACTACAGGTATGCAGCATCGTGCCTGGCTAATTTTATATATATATTTCTAGTTATCCAGCTAATTTCTTTCTGTTTTTTTAGTAGAGATGGGGTCTTGCTCTTGCTCAGGCTGGTCTCAAACTCCTGAGCTCAAACAATCCGCCTGCCTAGGCCTCCCAGAGTGCTAGGATTACAGGTGTGAGCCACCGCACCCAGCCCAAGAAACCTTTTTTGAAACTCCCAAATATTTAATTTTGATAGTCATTGTTTTCATGCCATGTTGTGAATGATAGTCTCGCTTTTGAAATGTAAAATATATGAGAATAAATTCTGTGTCACAATTTATGTGCTATCATATTGAAATAGCCTAAAGTGGGAAGCACACCACTGACACACAATAGGTAATGGTAGTTTTAACGGTCTCTGAAGTCAATTTGAATGGTAACAGTTCTACCATCTACTAACTGTGTCACCGAAGGTATCTGAGTCTCAGTATAACTATCTGTAAATTTTAAAAAGCTAATAAATAGCATGTACAATATAAGGTTATAATGGAGATTAAAATAAATTTTATATAAAAGTAAAATAATAAAACAGTTCCTGATACTAGTAGATGTTATATGAGTATGTAGGTGCAAGCTTAATATTCTTACTTGATGGAAATTAGCAACAGGAGCTAAAAATCAAACAGAAGATACTATTTTATAACACTATTTTCAGACACAGAACTAACAGTTACTTTACATGCTTTGATAATGTAACACTATCTCTAGTTCAGTAAAATATTTGAGATATAATTTCACTTACAGTTGTTAAAATTGTTTAAATTGTGATCCTATCCCCAGTAGAATCTCTTTCATGTTTAACCAGGTATGCATTTGGGGATTTCATCCTTATCTGAGAAATTAGAGGCATGGACATCAGTGCCTTCTGCTTTTTTCCCTTGGTTATATTTATTTATATATTCCCTTACTGAAGTCTCCTAATTAAATTTCTCAAGATTTTATTAATATTTATCCATATAATAATGGATTGCAATCCCTACCCCCAACACATACACACTTAAAATGTGAGACTACGATTAAAATTGGACATTTGTTCTCAAACATATTTCGTACTTCTAAAACTTTGTGTTATTACAATATAAACAAAAATGTGAGTATTAATATGAATATAAAATAAATAATTAGAATAGAATATATGTGAATATGAAAATATTACAAAATGATGATAGTAAGTTCCAAATTGATTCTCTTCCTGTATTTTTCCCTAATCAAGTACCAGAGGGCCATATTTCCCAGAAAGAAGGATATTTTCCTAGAGTACTAATGGTGGAATGAAGGCTCTTTGAACTGGTTCTGATTTTTACATTGCTATTTTGCCACTAGCACTTGGTGCTGGTGTAAGGTCCAGATCCCTTCTCTATTGAGTCACCTTGGTCATTGCTGTGCCGTCTCAAGTCACCTGCATAAACCGAGCATTCTAATCTTTACATGGAACATCGGCGATCTCTTTGCCAAGCTATTTCAACACTATAATTTCCTTCCACACTCCTTCTATTTCACCTCCACTTGAACATATTAGTGTGTTACAATTCCCACCTGCCAAGAAGATCCTCTTTGAGAAGAAAACATGAGAAAAGAATTACATGAGTTTGGGAAGCCTGACGTTTAATAATCAACACTGCTAATCTCCGACATTCCTCCCAGCAATGTTTCATGCACACTCAAATTAGGCTTCATTATCACTGATTCTCCTGGTCTCTACATTTGATTCTCTATCTGTAGCCTTGATTCTCATGTCAGCCTAGCCAAGTTATAATTCACATATGCTGCTGAAAAGAAAATAGAAGCTGGTCAATGTAATTAATCATACATGTTGCTATGGTTTGATGTGTCTCCTCCAAAATGCAGATGTTGCCAATGTGATAGTATTAAGAAATGGGACTGTTTAAGAGGTGATTATGCCATGAGGGGTCCTCCCTAGTGAATTGGGTTAGGTGCCCTTATAAAAGGGCTTCACAGAGGGAGTTCCTCCTTTTTCGTTCTTCTGCCTTCTGCCATATAAAGACACAGTTTTCTTTGCCTCTGGAAGACTCAATGTTCAAAGCACTATTTTGGAAGCAGACAACCTTCAGACACCCTGACTGTCAACTTCCCAGCCTCCAAAACTGTGAGAAATAAACTTCTGCTCCTCACTCTGTATTGGTCATTTTGGTATTTTGTTATAGCAATACAAATAAACTAAGACACCTATATTGAGACTAAATTTCTTTTTGCCTGTCTTCTGTATAGAAAATGTATATTCTTTGTGTTCTCAAGTCATGCTAAGAAGACACATGAATGAGATTGGGCTTTTCTGATTGCTAAGAGATAAAATATAACACTCCACATCTCTACCTTTCAAAATACTGCTCATGTTACAGGACAATGCTTACATAATGCTAACTTAATAATCCTATTCTAGAATCACCTGTGAAAAATGTGACTTTCTTCCTTTCTTCTCATATATCAAATTTTATTCTAATAATTTTGATTTAACTTATATGGTATCATAATTATCAACTTGCAAATGATTGTAATGAAACTAATATATTTGGCAGGAAAGAATATGCTTATATTCAAGGGGTCCAAATTTTCCTTTTCACTGAGATATATTTCTTTTTGAATACATTTATTCCATTCAAATTTAGTCGGTAGCCACACGATGAACATTAGTAAAAAATAAATTTTGTCATTTCAGAGATTTATTCACATACTCTTAAACCTCCTCATTTCTTAAAGACCAAAATTTAAGTCCCCTTATTGGCATCCAAAGTGACTAAAAATATCATGTAATTATTCCATAGAGCCCCTGCTCATAGCCGTTTAGACATCTTTAATGATGACACATGATGAAGGCAGAGAAACCACAGGGAAAACAGAGCAACTTTTGCATTCCCTCTCAAAAGTCTGCTTGCCTCTAAAATTATGGCCATTGTGCCATTCAAAAATTAACTTGAACACAACCTTTAACATGGGTAAAGTGTGATCCCCATCCTCAACCTACTTCCTGACATTGCCTGATAATTGCTGAAACTCCACCTCACAGGTTAAAGAAGCTATATGAATTTGAGGTGCCATTTCTTGATTTTAAAAGCAGGCTTTAGGTCAAATGTAGTTAATAGCTTCACCTTTCAATATGACTTTTTTTTCTCATAGACTGAGTAACACAGCTGACCTTATTCAAATAATAAAATGCCATCCTGTCACATAAGCTTGAAAACATTGCAAAACAAGCTCATTAGCAAATAATGATGCCAAAAGAGTAACTTTTTAAATGTCAATAAATACATTTTACATCCTTCTGATAATCTGGGAAAAGTAAGCAGATAAGTAATTATCAGAGCTATGCTTCTCTATAGATAAAGTTAGAAAAAAAGTCTGTGAAATTTAAAAGTTATGTTTAAAACACAAAGCACATCAATGATTCTTTTTCTTTCTCCCAGTATGATAGATTTTTAATGAGATTCTAAACTTTAAGTGACATATTTACACAAAACTCTGCTGCTAGATAATAAGAATGAAAAGGTGGTAAAAATTTCTGTAATATAACCTCTGATTTAAACTTTAACTATGTCTCCAGGTTACATAGGAAATAATTCTTTCTACTCAAATCTACACACACACATCCAGGCCATTCAAAGAGGAATGTTGAATGAAAACAGTCACCATCATTCAAAAGTCATCAATTCTGTGTACCATCGACTTTGAAATGCACGTATTTTGGTCAAGTTGATGGGAAATGCTGTAGTTTACTGCGTCTCAGTCTAGTTGAATAAGTTTCCCAAATACCCACGTGGGTTTAAGCAGGTTTCTAGGTTATGGGAACATAGAAATTGCTATCTTAAAAAGATTGCAATAATCAAGTGGTAAATATAATTCTAAAAATATTATAACTCAATGAATATGTGAAGTCTTCCTATATGAGGCAATATTTTAGTAATATTTGAGAATTATTTGAAATAGATTAAGTAGGAGTGGAGATTAGAGAGAGAATTCCGTGAAGAAGGAACTTCACAGCATAAAAGGCGGCATGGACTAACATACCTGTGAAGAAGAATAAATAGTCCCTTGTAAAGTCATATATGTCAAGAATTTAATCAATCTATACTAATATAACGGAAAATGACCATTATTTTTAAATATTTCAGGGGTCAGGAAGCTTTTCCCAGAATTTTTGTAGAGTGGGAAAAATAAATTCCAATAGTGTGGAGCATGATACTTATGAAGACATTACTGAACATTAGGTATAACTGCAAAATAATATGTTATATATTTCATCTATTTTCTAATATATGGTTTTATAAATCATTTTAAAATACACCACGTGTTTGGATGTGAGCTAGAAGACAGATGGACTTGAAATTATTTCAACTTTCTAAATGATTACCCTAAGACTTAATAAGAATAAATGAGCTGCATAGTTTCTAAGTTAAAATATGATGGGACCAGAACAAAGCTGTATTGTAATGAGAATCTTAGTAGGCTTTAGCAGCTGCAGTGAACTTAAACAGAGGTCGATGGTTATTGCTTACATGAAATCCCTTAAGAGACTCTTTCGCCTCTTCTCCTACCTTCTAACAATATTATCCCACCCTATGGCTTAAGATTCTAGACAAGTTAAAATCTCCTCAGGGTACTGAAAGAGGAAAACATATTTGTAAATGGCAAATTATTTTGTTACATAATAAAAAAAAAACTGAAGTAGAATCGGTGAATTCTCCAAAGTTATACCTTGTGTAAAGATATGCATTATGAAAACTTTATTTTCATCTTTGGAACTTTTAAAAAATAAATGATACAGCATAGATGGTTTCCATGCAGTCAGTTTAAAATAAACTTTATGGAAGTTTTCTAATTGTCTCAGAGCTTTTTTAAACTTTGTAATCATTGACACACAAGTGGATGCCAATAGTCATCCTATATTTGCTGTTTTCATTATCGTTTTCTATAATGGTTGGGCCTTTAAGGTATAGTAAAAGGTAAATAATAAACTTTTCTCTGGTCAAAGAATCTCATTGTAAAAATAAAATCAATCACTTATCTAATTTATTTGCTTGCAAAGTTAATTTTTTCACAAGTCATTTAGTACAAGATAAATGTGCCAATACACTACTTTTACTAATATAATTTTAAAACACATTTAACACTGCAAAAATTACCTTTTTAAAAGAAATAGGAAAAGTTACATAAAGAACAAAATCAATTTTCTGATGAAGTAGTTAAGAACATTATGAGGAAACAAAAATAATAATTTTTTTGTTAATAAATATCTACTGGTCACTATATCTTTGTCTCAACATCAATTTTGCTGGCTGTCAAGATATTCATGGCAATTTCATAGGGTAGTATACACAAGCTGATCTTTATTCTTCACCAAAGAAGAAAACACAGGAACCTAATATAAAATATTTGTAAAAAGCTTTGTACTAGAAATCTTCTAGATAATTCATTTTTCCAATATGCATTTTTTTGTTCATTGCAAGCACATTTTCCCCTTTTCCTATAGAAATTATTTTTATTTCTTTAAAAATTTCTTTGGGTAAAGAAATACGAACTAGGTAGTAGTATCTATTCAGTTTTATATTGTCACTGTAATTTTAATGAATACTGTTTCACATGCTTTACTGTCCAACAATTTTATGGTGTAATTCAAATTGATTATCAACACGTTTCTTCTAATTATATATTCTAATAATGAGAACATGTTTCCTTAAATGTTACTGGCTTAAATACTATTTAAATATTATCTAAAAGGTACTATAAGGGAGTTGTGTCTTCAAGTAATAAAAAAGATATGAGCTATATAGATGATATTATTTCAGATAGAAATTATGGAAACCCTACCCTTACGTAAATTTTATCATGCCATGAAAACCTCTTTTCCTGATATTCAAAGTGCACCATTGAGGAAATCTAATAACCACTTTCTTAATAGTAAATTCACCCAATAGCAACTTGTTCGATAAGGAAAAGTAGAATAGAATCAGTCAGGTTCTCGGAATATGAGGAAACTAGACTAAGGCCTGAAAATTCAATATTGTTTCATACTCTAGAAAAGTCACCTTAAGGTAAGAACAAAGACCTCTATGGTTTAATAAAAAGATAAAGATCAATGAGTTATATGATGACATCAAAAGACAATGATAAAGCTGTGCTTTTTGACACAACAGGGCCTATATAAAACCTAAAAGTGAAAGTAAAACAATAAATTTTTCATAAAACATTACAATTAGGTATATTTGTTGCAATAATAACTGCTCCAAAAGTTTAATGAACCCGTTGTGGAAACCAAAGAATGTTGGTTTTCCCACCCACTGAATTGAATCTTTAAGTGTTTTTGGAAAACCTGGATGATTTGATTACATTTACTCTAACATTATTGCACGTGTGGCACTGCAGCTGTTAGCTTTTAGCTCTGACTACCATAACTAAATACCATATGCCAGGAAGCTTAAACAACAGAAATTTATTTTCTGTCAATACTGAAGGCTAGAGTTCAAGACTAATGTACCAGCATAGAGAAGTCCCTGGATGAGGGGGAAGGGTGAGAGAGAATCCCTCAGGATTTCATGTTTCCACCATGGGCTTTTACATTCTTCACTATAAAAGAACTCCTCGACTCACATGGACTTTGAGTCTAACACACAAAGCTGCCTAGAGATTGCACAGAAACATTGCTCCAGAAAGGAAATTCACGCAGAGTCTCACAGGCACCCAAGCCCTGAGCAGCTTCAACTTGGTGCAATTCTGAGAACCTAATTTATGGGGCTCTGCATCCTGCTCCAAGGCTGTACTGACATGACGGCTGCTCCTGCCACCACAAGGCCAAGGTGAGAGAAGGGAGACAGGCCACTTCCGTGCACCCAAGGACAAATACCAGCACTGCTGTTATGAGACAAAGATGAGGGCAGGCTGCATCTTCCACAACTACCTGCCCACACTACTCCAGCTGAGAGTGTCTCTGATCTTCCATGTGGTAGGCTCACAGCATAGCTGCCACAGCCCACACTTGAGAATTCTGTTGAAAGCCTGGTCACACTTTTACCTCTGCCTATCACAACCAGAGCCTGAATGTACTACCAGGTCATCCTGAAGACAAGTCTGCTGGCCTTGTGCCTTCCCCTGGTACTTGACCATGCCAACCAGGGGCCAGGAAATCACTAGCCCACTCCAACACTGTTGGCACCTGATCAATCCAACCAGTGTCTGAGGTTCAGCCTACCCAATCTGCTGACATCACCATAGCTGACACCCACCTCCACACACCACTAGCAGGCCAGGGCACTGGCCCATCCAACCAAAGGAAGCCACTACCTGCCCTAGAACAAACCATTTGATTTCCAATGGGTTGTTTCACCACTGCTACTGCCATTACCCACATGACACCAACTGCCCAGGGGCCTGCGAACCAATTCAAATGCCCAGTCCAATGCAGCCAATAGCAACATCCAAGCAAGTCACCTGGACACCCAAGAATTTGCCCTCCACGACCCAGTAAAAATGGTGTTATTGTAAGACACCCTGAGGCCCAAGAGCAGACACACTCAGCTCACCTCTGCCACCACAGAGACCCAAAGCCTGCCAACCTGGCATCCTAGTCTTCAGCACAACTTCATCACAACCTCCAATAATGCAGCCTAAGCCACGGAGGAAATCAAAGATACCACGGACATTGTGTCTTGCCAAAGAAATCATACAGAGACCACACCATTTCAGGGACTCAAATCAAAGTCAAAGTGCCCTACCCAACCAATCATGTATACATCTTCAGGAAACAAATCCTTTCCTATGAAAGCAATTTCAGAACATTAGAAGAAGTAACTATTGTATTAGATGCACATAAATCTGCACAAAGATACATGAAATACAAAAAAGCAAGGAAATATACCACCACCAGATGAACACAATAATTATCTAGCAAAAGATACCAATCAAAAAGAAATTCACAAATTCCTGGATCAAAATACTGATTTTATACAGTAGGGGACTTCAATACCCCACTGTCAGTATTATACAGATGATCTAGACAGAGAATTAATAAGAAAACACTGGATTTAACCTAGACTTTCTACCAAATGGACCTAACAGACATTTACCCAGTATTCTATTCAACAACAGCAGAATATATATTCTTTTCATCAGCACATGGAACATTCTTCAAGATAGACCAAATGCTAAGTCATAAAGCAAGTCTCAGCAAATTTAAATGAATCAAAATTATATTAAGTATCTTCTAAGACCACAATTAAATAAAAGTAGAAATCAATATCAAGAGGAACTACAGAAAGTATATAAATACATAGAAATTAAACAACATTCTCCTGAATGACCACTGAGTCAATGAAAAAATTAAGGTCAATGGAATCAAAAAATATTTTGAAACAAATGAAAATAGAAACAACAAACCAAAATCTATGGCATACAAACAAAGCAGTGCCAGGAGGGATTTTTATAGAAATACCTGTCTACATCAAAAAGGTAGAAACATTACAAATTAAAAATCTAACAATGTACCTCAATGAACTAGAAAAGGAAGAATATACCAAGCAAAGTTAGCAAAATAAAAGAAATAATAAAAATCAAATCAGAACTAAATGAAAGTAAAAAAAAAAAACAGAAAAAAGGGTTGGCTCTTTGAAAAGATAAACAAAATTGATAAACTGCTAACTTGACTAACCAAAGAAAAATGAGGAAGACCTAAATAAATCAGAAATGAAAAAGGAGATATTACAAAGGATAACACAGAAATACAAAACAACATCAAAGACTATTATGAGCAATTATATACTTACAAAGTAGAAAACTTATAAGAAATGGCTAACTTCCTGGAAAAATATAAGCTACCTCAACTGAATTAAGAAGAAGTAGAAAACCTGTTAGAAATAACAGACCAATAAAGAGTAGAGAGATTGAATCAGTAAGAAAAATTTTCCTCACAAAGAAAAGCCCAGGACCAGATGGATTCATGAATGAATTCTACCCAATGTGCAAAAACTAATAACAATCATCCCAAAACAATTCCAAGAAATCAAAGAGGAGGGAATTTACTGTGATTAATCTATCAGACCAGCACCACCCTAACTCCAAACTAGACAAGGATACGGAAAAAGAAAAAAAAAAGAAAGAAAGAAAATTACAGACCAATATTCATAATAAACATAGATGCAAAAATTCTAAACAAAATGCTAGTAAAACACATCCAATGGTACCTAAAATATAATACACTACAATCAAGTGGGATTTATACCAGGGATACAAAGACAGTTCAACATATGAAAATCAATAAACAGGACATACCATGTCAACAGAATGAAAGATAAAAAGTATATGATTATCTCAATAAATATAGAAAAGAATTTGATAAAATTTATCATCCTAACATGATAAAAACACTAAATGAACTAGGCTGGAAAGGAATTTACCTCAAAACATTATAATAAAGGCTGTATATAACAAACCCATCATGCTGAATGGAAAAAGTTTAAAGCCTTTTCTCTAGGAACTGGAGCAAGACAAGGATGCCCACTTTTATCACTTCTAAACATACTACTGGAAGTTCTATGCAGAGCATCAGGAAGAGAAAGAAATAAAAGTCCTCTAATTTTATAAGGATGTCAAATTATGTCCCTCTTTGTTGATGACATAATTTTATATCAAAAAAAAGCCTAAAGACTCCAACAAAAAATTCTTTGATTTGACAAATAAATTCAGTAAAGTTGCAGGTTACAAAATCAAAGTACAAAAATCAATAGCATATCTATACACTAATAATGATCTAGCCAAGAAAGAAATACAAGAAAGTAATCCCATTTACAACAGCTACTACAAAAACAAACATACACCTTGAAAATATATTTAGCAAAGAAGAGGAAAGATCTCTATAAGAAAAACTAGAACATACTGATAAAAATAAATTGAAGAGAACACAAACAAATAGAAAAACATTCATGCTCATTGATCACAGGGATTTATATTGTTAAAATGGCCATATGACCTAAAGCAATCTACAGATTCAATGCAATCTCTATCAAAATATCAGCATTATTCCTTATAGAATTGGGAAAAATAATCCTAACATTCATATGGAATCAAAAAGAGACTACTAATTAACTGAAGCAATCCTGAGTAAAAATAACAAAGCTGGAGGCATCACATTATCAGATTTCAAAATATATTACAAAGGTATAGTAACCAGAGCAGCATGGTATTGTTATAAAAACAGACACATGGACCAACAGAACAAAATAGCAAATACAGAAACAAAACCACATATTTACAGCCAACTGATCATCAACAAAACTAACATGAACTTACATTGGGGAAAAACCACCCTCCTCAATAAATGGTGCTGGGGAAAGTGGATAGCCACATGCAGAAGTATGAAAATGGACCCTTACTGTATAAAAAAAATAAACTCAAAATAGATTAAAGACATAAATGTAAGACCTAAGCACATAAAGATACTAGAAGAAAACCTAGGGAAAACTCCTCTGGGCATTGGTCTAGACAAAGAATTTACGGGTAAGATCCCCAAAGCACAAACAAAACAAAAGTAGAGAAATGGGATTTAATTAAACTAAAAAGCTTCTCTGTATAGCAAAAGAAATAATTAACAGAAGAGACAACCTATTGAATGGCAAGAAATAGTTGCAAACTATTCATCTGACAGGAAATCAATATTTAGAAACTACAGGGAACTTAAACAATTCAACAAGAAAAAAAATTAAAAACTAGACAAATATATGAATAAACATTTCTCAAAAGAATACATACAAATGGACAATAGGTATATGAAAAAATGCTCAACGTCACTAATCATCAGAGAAATGCAAGTTAAAACCACAATGAGATATTATTTAGCTGAAACAGAATGGCTTTTAATAAAGACAAAAACAACAGATATTAGAGACGATGCAAAGAAAAGGGAACCCTTACACAGTGTTGGTGGAAATGTGAACTAGAACAGCCACTGTGGAAAATACTTTGGACATTTCTCAAAAAAACTAAAAATAAAACTGCCATTCAACCAATAATCCCACTATTGGGTATCTACCTAAAGGAAAAGAAATCAATATATCAAAAGTAATAGCTGCACTCACATGTTCATTGCAGCACTATTCACAATGTCTGAGATATGGAATCAACCTAAGTATTCATCAATGAATGAATGGATAAAGAAAATGTGGTATATAGGCACAATGGAATAGTAGTCAGACATAAAAAAGAACAAAACCATGACATTTGGAGCAGTGTGCATGGAAATTAGAGACATTATGTTAAGTGAAGTGAGCCATGCACACAAACACAAATATGTCATGTTCTCAGTTATATTTGAGAACTAAAATATTTAAACACATAGAGGTAGAAAGTGGACACATGGACAACAGAGACTGCAAAGAGCGAGCAGAGGAAGATGGGGGAGGATGAAGAGAAGCAGATTACAGGGTAAAACCATACAGAAAGATAAAAGCAATAAATCCAATGCTTGATAACAGAACAGGATGACTATACCTAACAAAAATGTATTGTTTTTTGTACTCATTTGATGGACACCCTGAGTACCCTGACTTGATAACTGCATACTACACATTACAGACATGCAAGAAATTTTCTGATGTACCCCATAAAGTTGCACAAATAAAAAAAGAAAATAACATACTAGCATAGTTGGTTTCTGGTGAAGTCCCTTTTCCTGGCTTACAGATGACCACCTTCTCTGTGTTCTTATACAGTTAAGGGAGTTCACCCTCATGAACTCATCTAAATCTAATTTTTTCTCAAAAGCCCCAATCTAAAATATGATTGCATTGGGGTTTAGGGCTTCAACATGTAAATTTGAGGGATGGGGTCACAATACACTCCATAGAACTGATTATATTAAAATGATCATCAGAAGGAACACTAGCTCTATCTGATATAATATCATTCTTTGTGGCCCCTGTAATATTTTCAAAAATAAATATCTACATTATCCAGCATCCCATTACAAATTACTAGGCAGATCTAAAAATATTACAACACACCCAAAGATGAAGCAGAGGGGAATACAAATCTAGATAATAAAGAGATCCAAAGATGCTGCAGTTATTAGAGTTATATATGGAGATACGAGAAAATATATATAATATGAATGGGATCTTGTATCGTATAAATAATTATTTATATGCATGAATAGTTTAGAAATTTGCATGATTAATGTGTCATAATTTAAAAATAAAAAAGCATACTGAAAATTACATTTAAACTATCCATAGGAAAAAATGCATCGATGTAAAAAAGAATGTAAGTTCTATCTTATAACGTACTACCATTATAATGAAGTTATAATATTTCATAGTATATGTGTATGTGTATGTGTGTGTGTGTGTGTGTGTGTGTGTATTATCTAAGTTTTTATGTTTCATGTCATTTCATTTTCGTTTTCCCTATCAAGGTCTAAATCTTATTTGAGAGAAAGATATATTGTTTGGAAGCAATAACAAGTTTATTGGGAGCAAACCCAAAGATTTATATCTTCTCATATTGAAGAAAAAAGGCAATTTTTATATATCTTATCATCCTTTTTGAGTTTAGATGGCCGCTGCCTTCAACTCTTAAAGATATTATGAGATATATTAAAAAAAATTATTGGTCAAAAGTGGTAGATTCCCATTGGGAAAAATGAAATTCCAGTGTGCACCAATATTTATTCCTACAAGGAGGTGAAAAGTTTGATTTATTAAGATGGTTTGTGGAAAAATAATGATATTACAGAATATCTTTAAATATAAACTATTAAAAATTCTTGAAAGGACACATGTTTAGGCTTATTATGTTGTGTGAGCTTTAAATTTTTTTATTGGAAAACTTCAGAGTTCACAAACAAAAGGAAATATAAAACTACAGACAAGACCAACACAATAAATAAAAGATAGTTACTAGCAAACTAATATAAGTGGACTGGAGGGCAATATCTGCTGTAGTGGTACACGTGTCCAGGTATTGAAAACTGGTAGCACTATGATATACAAGCACAATAAAGGTTTATGACAGCTATTAAGTTACTAATTAATGGTTTCATATTTTTATTTAATATGTCTCTTGTAAATGTTAAGCAGCTTAATAAAATTGTATGCCTAATTTCAATACGAAATATAGAATACTAATCTATTTAAACAATATTTTATTTATATAGAAATAATGAATTTACTATATGTAGAAAACATTTAATTGTTTAAACTATATTTGCATTAAGTAAATAGGTAGACAAAAATTTACTAAGTGAAAAAATATGACATACTTTTTAATAGTTATTTTCACAGGACATATTTATTATTTTTGAAAGCAAATAAAAAATAAGATTTTTAGCTGTAATACTGAACCTGATACTCATAACTAAACGTCAACTAATTGTCACTAGATAATCAAAACAACAAATATACTTCCTTTAGCCAAGATATGACACTAACTTGGATTTGATTCTCTGGTTCATTTAGAATTTGGAGACTTTATAAATATATTTGGGAAAACTCTTTCAATTTTGAGATATTGGACAATTAGAGTTTAGTCCCTCAAACAATTTTCTATTTGGTAATGGTGAAGAGAGATCCCAGCAGAAATTAGACAAAGAAAAATGCACTTAAAAACTAGAACAACTGATGGGAGAAAGATGTCAATAAGTGTAAACATTTTGATATCTCTAATAAAGAAAAATAATAAACTAAAAGAAATCTGTTTCTTCAGAAAATGAATAAAAAATTGATATCAGAGAAACTTTCAGTAGATATGCTCCAGGGAACTAAAAAAGAAAAAGTTAATTTAATTGGAGAAAACATTGTGGAAAACAATAGATATGAGACTAAATAACTTCACTTCACTGCTTATTTTACCACAAAGAGTAACCTTGATCCTTGAGTCCCAGGAATTAAATGCTTCTGCACCTTCTGAATTGAGAGCTATTCCTTCCCAGCAGGGCTTCCCTCTGTTCTCAAGTGTTGTTTATTTATAAAGAAAAAAAAGGGCTCCAAAAATAAAGACTGTGCTGTATGGGATTTGCCTACAGCGTGGCTCAACATTGGTAGTTATTATTTTAGGCTGGATCTTTCTCTCATCTTAATGATTCATTTAAATTTTTCTTCCAAAGAGCAGAGATTGTTTTTTCACAAAACATAAAATGACAATTTTGTTTTTCCAAAATGCAGGCTTTTAAATGTGTGCTATGTTTGTGACTCTCTAGGATATTTAGAAATAGTTGGGACATTTAACTTTTTAATATATAACTATAATTTGAAATTTGAATATACTATAAATCAACATTTGATATTGTTTATTGAAAAATTTCTACCTGAAAGATATGTGTATACTTATCTTACATAAATTACCTTACTTTTCATAATAATTATAGCAATATGGCCATAAATCACATTGTATAGAAATGGGAGCAGAGTTAAAAAAATTATATATATATAAAATGAAGTTAGTACTGATGTAGTAACAAATAAAGGCATATATAAATACATGTGTATATATAAAAATATAGCATTTTTAAGTCACATCAGAAAACTGTAGAAACAAAGTAAGGAAAAAACTAAAATTTCAGAGAAGATTAAATATTTCAAGATAAAGTTTTTATACCCTTCTGTGTTATGCTGCTTATTCTAGGCATGCCTAGCTATGCCTGCTTATTCTATACATGTCACCTGTCAGGAGAAGGTCACAATGTCAATGTTATCAAAATTTGGCATGGCAAATTTTAAAATTAGAAGGTATCAAATGCACAGCTAGCTTTGCTTACAGGATATTTGTTTTATTCTGGTATTGCACAGGAGGCCAGGGAAATAGACCAAAATTTTAGTCTAAAATCAGGTGAAATCTCACAATCTTAGAGTGCTTAATAAACACCACTGCCTTAAACACGCAAGCTTCTATTCTCCTTGATGACACAGCTACACAGTTTGGAAGCCATATGAAACACCGAGTTAAAAGGCAGGGCTGAAAATTTTAACATGGTAACTAAATTGGCAGTGTTTTCAGGACTAAAAATGTAGAGAAGCAGCAGGCTCTCTACTAGAATATCATCAGAGATATACTTTAGAACCGGTTCAAACACAACTATTCTCTGTTCCTCCAGAAAGCGAGGTCGTCGTTAATCTCTGAACAACAGTTTAGACAATGTCCTTGAGGGGGAAGCCATTTCTAATGGGATACTCAGTAGATGTCTTCCCTCCTCTCAAGGATTGTGGCTGTGTGTTGTTCACTGTTCAATGCAGTTATATAAATTTTATAGCTTTAGAGTTGTTTACAGTGGGAGACTAAGTGCAATATCAGCTACTCGGGTATAGATAGAACTGGAAAGTCATTTTGTTTTAACTTACATTGATTGATACATTCTCTGCATTATTTCCTTTAAAAATCTGTTGATCATAAAACTAAGAATAGAAAAACAGTTCTTCAATTTGAAAAAAGGATTTCCATATCAAAATATCACATGTATTGCATAAATATATACCACTATTATATGTCCAAAATTAAAAATTAAAAATAAACATATAAATATATAAATAAATAAATGAACAAACAAGCAAAAACACATAAAACTCATCATCGTCACAGTTAGTATTGAGAAACAGAATATTTTCCCCTAATAATGGAAACATAGGAAAAGGCAAGAATATCTGCTTTCAAGACTCTAATTCAATATGGTACTAGAGTTCCTGGACAGTACAATAAAAATATAGACAAATATTAATAAAAGGCACAACAATTAAAACAGATGATACAACATTGTCTTTATATTCAATCTTTATTGCCTCATTGTATGTATAGAAATTTTTAAGGGATGCATAAAAAGTGCCAGAATTTGTAAGCAAATTTTACAAAAAAAATCATATGATTTAAAAGCAATATATTAATAAAAACATACAGTGTATATATCTATAAGTCAGTTATATTCCAAAAATATAAAATTTGAAAAATTAAGTCAGCATAGAAACTATATTTAAAATACCAATGTTTAGCAAAGGATTTATATCTAGAATATGTCTTGATTTAGAGATATATACACATAATAATTCATTGAGCTGTATATTTAAGATTTTTACATGTTTTTTGTGTATATTTGAATAAGTTTTGCCTCAATAAAATAAAAGGATAATAAACTGGCAATACATAAAATTAGCAAAACTGGATTTGGTTCTTTAAGAGACTAATAAAATTTATCAACCTTTGTGAAAACTGATCATTTATTAATAAAATAAATCACTAATATACCTAATAAAAAGGAGTCATGATAAATCTTACAGCCATCAAAAAATAATAGGAGAATATTACATTAAACTTTAGAGAAATAAGTTAACAATTTGAATCAAAGAAGTACATTTCTCAAAAAATCACAGGTTGCCCAGTAGATAGAAAAATAAATAGTAATAATCCAGTGTCTATTAAGTAAATTAATTTCATTACTGAAAAAAGCTTCTAATAAAATATCTCAAGGTAGAGATAGCATCTCTGGTAAAGAAAGGAAGAAAAAGCTACTGACTTTTCTTATGAGTCTATTAATAACCTTAATTCAAAAACCTTATAAATTCATTCAAGAGAGTAAAATTTTAGCTCAATCTTTCTCATAAAGCAAAATTTAAAAATACTCCAAATAAGTAAATAGAACCTTGATATATATGAAAAAGCCAATATATTGTGGCCAAGTGGATTTATTCAGTTTTTTATTCATTATGTATTTATTCCATTAGCATTAAGGAAACAAAGTAATTCACTTATAAATATAGTGAGACTATCACATACTTAAGCAGGTTACATGACTGGAGTAGACATTCACAATGTAGGTATTTAACAAAGGAATTTTATAGTGAATTCATCTTTATCTAAATGTATACATGAAAAATCCGTATGCTCACTCGATAGATTTGGAAAAAGGGCATTGAATAAAATATTAATTTATGATTAAAAAACCATTTAGCAAAGTGTACCTCCTACACACATTAAATGAATGAATGAACAAACAAACAGCCAAAAAATTAAATAACTGCAACTATAACAAACATCATTCTGTAAGGTTAGCTATCCGCAATTTCAGCAAATGATTGAAAACAAGGCAAGGCAAGTATTAAAATAAAAAGGTATAAGGATTGGTAAAGGCATTAATATAATATATAAGGATCCTTTGCAGATGAAATAATATTGTACCTAGCATTCCATTTAGATTAATTTGTTTTAGCAAGACATCTGTATCTATGGTCAACATACAAAATCAGCTTTATTATTATCCTCCAGAAGAAAACAAATAGAAATGAAAATGTAAAGAAAAAAAAAGCATATAGACCATTTACAATAGCATTAAGAAGACAATAAAAATCTAAGAATAATTGGAACTATATACTTAAAATTAAAATGTTATTGAAAAAGGTAAACAAAGACTAAATGGATAGAAGGAAAGGATATACCTTATTCATGAATTGACTCTATTGCAAATACTTTGATTTTCCATAAGTTCATCAATAAATTCAAAGTATTTGTTTACCTTTTTAAGTATATAGTTACAACCTGTTTTTTGGAATATAATTTTTATATAATTTTTAATAACTATAAATAATAAAATAGGAACTTGTAAAAATAACTTAAAATAATAACTTAACATTTATATTCTCTGGAGACTTGTATAGCTAGAAAAAAATCACCATTATTTTCAGATCTCATTCTCAAAACACAGATAAAGATGACTCCTGTTTAGGGAATACTGCAGTGTCCTGAGGTGGAAATCTACCCCAAAGGTACATTACTATTTATTTTGAATTGCAATAGCCTATTGAGTTGACAAATCCTCTTAACTAGAATGAAAATGAAAGAAAAATTTATGGAGAAAGGTAGCGTAACCATGGATTTTAGATACAGTTTCTGAGATAACTTTGTTCTTTTTCCCTCTAGTCATTTTCTAGTGTCACTTAATCCTCAGAGTCTTCCAACTTTAGGTATGAGTAGATGCAACATCATGGATATAGAGATCTAAGTCAACTTCTACAGCTTTTAAATAATCAGAAGGTTCTAAAAGCATTCTTTGGTTTTATGAATTATTGCTTTTTAATTTATTATTAAACTACCTTAATATTTTATTCTTATCACTCATTTATATATAATTAAATCATATGTTTTTAAATATTGAAAGAGTGATTAGTGCACTAAAAGAAGTAAAGCTCAAGACATATTAGAAATAACCAGGGATGGCTACCAGTCCTGGGATTCCTCAACCAACGCCATCCTGCTTGCTCTGGTCATGGACACAAGTCTGCCTGGAACTCAGCCTGCCAGCAGTAGCCTTTACATCAACCTCACCAGGCCAGGGAGGGAGCACACAGAACAGAAACTCACCTGTGTTGGGCCTTGTGACTGGGGACTGAGCACTCCTGCCTTGCATGGGACCTGAGCAGAGGGGAAGCCACAGATGACACAGGCACCACCTGCGAAATCTTGGGAGATTGCCTCAGTGAGTCTTAGGTGTAGGAGAAGAACCTTGACCGACCAGCAGCTCTGGTCCACCTACTT
Source organism: Lepilemur ruficaudatus (assembly GCA_963574885.1). NCBI lineage: Eukaryota > Metazoa > Chordata > Mammalia > Primates > Lepilemuridae > Lepilemur > Lepilemur ruficaudatus. The sequence continues at coordinate 43,662 of CAUYRT010022942.1, forward strand.
GGTCCCCGGACTGCTGAGAGAAACCCCTGCCTGCACAGTTAGGCATCAGCAGTCTCCACTCTGGCAGAACAACCCTCCATATATGTGAGCCAGCTCTGAAGTTCTCACTGTGCCTGAGGCTCTGCTTGTGTAACTCCAGGGCTCCCGCCAAAGCTGAGATACAACCCTAGAGACTCCAAAGGTGAGCCTCAGCTTGCAATTAAGCAGCTGAGATTAGTCAAAACAGACAGGCCAATCCTCTTGCAAGATAATGCTTAACCTCATGTCATACAAACAGTGCTGCTCAAACTACAGAGTCTGTACTTAGAAACTCTCTGTCATGCACCATATTCACCAGACCTTGTACCAACTGACTACCACTTCTTCCAGGCTTTGAACAACTTCTTTTTTTTTTGAGACAGAGTCTCACTCTGTTGGCCGGGCTAGAGTGAGTGCCGTGGCATCAGCCTAGCTCACAGCAACCTCAAACTCCTGGGCTCAAGCAATCCTTCTGCCTCAGCCTCCCAAGTAGCTAGGACCACAGGCATGCATCACCATGCCCAGCTAATTTTTTCTATATGTTTTTAGTTGTCCAATTAATTTCTTTCTATTTATAGTAGAGATGAGGTCTCGCTCTTGCTCAGGCTGGTCTCGAACTCCTGACCTTGAGCGATCCTCCCGCCTCAGCCTCCCAGAGTGCTAGGATTACAGGCGTGAGCCACTGCGCCCGGCCTTTGAACAACTTCTTGCAAGGAAAAATATTCAATTCTCAACAAGCTGTGGAAAACACCTTTGATGATGTCATCTCCACTTGCTCTACAGGCTTCTTTACTGCTGCCATAAACCAGCTACTGTTAAGATGGCAAAAGTGTATCAATACTTTAGGGGCATACTTTGATTAAGTGTACTGCTTCTTGTTTGAGATATAACTTTTGATTTGAAATGGACATTTCAGATTTAATGATCTAATAATATTTGACACCTCTTCAAAGACTAAAGGGAGATAACTCAATCAATTTTGGTTGCAACTTATATGTTTGTTACTGATAAGAATAGAATTGCCTTTCTATACACACTAGTTTTTTTTTTTATTTAGAGTGCAACCTGAACATTTCATTTGGGTTTCTTTCTGAGTGATAATTTCTATTTAAGGAACAAACTGTATTAGTAATATATTGCTGCAGAAAAAATTGTCCAAAAATTTAGTTCCTTAAAAAAAAACCTCAATAATTTAGTATTTGATTATCATTTTGCAATTTAAGTTGTTTAGTGTATTTGTTGTAAAGCTGGACTTGCCTGAGCTCATTCATTCCCTTCGATTTACTTGATGGGGACTCTCCTAGGTCTAGACAGTTTAAAATGGTTCCAATCACATGTCAGGAATACAGGTTCTACCTGCCAGCTGACCAGCTGACTGACTCTGTCTACTCTCTCTCTCCTTTTTCTTTTCATGAGATCTCTTATCCCCGCTTTGTGTGAAACCATTCTGAAATGCACAATTATCAGTTACTGATATTCCCCTACTGTATCAAATTTCATTTACTAGTTATAGTCATTTGAAAATTACTATTACATAAATGCCCTTATTGAGAGGTTTTTGGTATGCACTGTTTGGAAACAGATTCACAGATTTAGCTCAGGCAAGTTAAAACAAAGAGAAAACAATTTTCATGGAGAAAAAAAAAATCAGAATCTATAACATATTACTCGAAATGTTCAGTGTTCAATTAAAAATTGTAAGGCATGCAAAGCAAAAGGAGAGCTGATTCATATAATATAACACATAAAAAATACACATAAAATAAGATTGCCTCTGAGTGTTCACAAGTGTTGGATTTAGCAGACAAAGACTATAAGGAAGCTACTATAATTATGTTAAAAAGCTGAAGAAAGAAGTTTGACAACAATGAATCTAGACAAAGAAATCCTCAATAGGGAACTAGAAATTATGAAAAGAATCAATGGAAATTCTGAAGCTGTAAAATAAAATAATTAAAAGTTTTCTAGACAGGCTCAGTTTTTAGTTCACTAGCAAATTCAAGGCAGAAGAATAAAGAATCATTCAATTGGAAGATAGATCAAAATAAATTACACAGTCTGAAGAATAAAAAGAAAAATCTTGGAAGAAAATTAACAGAATCTCAAGATCTCTGACACCATTTCCAGCATACCGACATGTGTGTGTTTAGTAATGGTAGTCCCAGAGGAAACGAGGTGCAGGGAAGAAAAATTTTTGGAGAAGTAATCATCAAAACCTTGCCAAATTTAATGAAAACAATTGGTCTACAAATTCAAGAAATTAGAAACCTCATGGAGGATAAATACACAGAGATTCAGAATTGGACTGATCATACTGAAATTATTGAGAGCCAAAGCTAAAGAGAAAATAATAACTCATTGCATAAATGGAATATTCAAAATAAACTTCCAACCAAGATTCTAAGTCCAGATAAGTTGTTCTTCAAAAAAAGATAAAGTCTTTTTTTAATACTCACCAGCAATATTTTAGTATTACAGTTTCTTTGTATCTTTATCAAATATTGTCATTGAGTATGAAAAATAATATAGTTAATCTGAGAAACAATCTAATGTTTCTTTAAAAATTAAACATAAACTTGACTATATACTAAAAATGTCACTCCTAAATGTCTACTCAAGAGAAATAAAAGCATACATTCACAAAAAAACATATGTGCAAATGTTTATAACAGTATTCTTCATAACTGCCCCAATTTGGAAACAATCCATACATCCATTCAACTTGTAAATTCATACACAAATATGGTGTTATCTCTACAGTAGAATACTGTACTATTCAGCTTTAAAATGGAACAAAGTGAATGCTAAAAAATGTTATGCTAAGTGAAAGAAAACAGAAACAAAAGACTGCATATTAAATAATTCAATTTATATGAAATGCCCACAAAAAACAAAGTTTTAGAGACACAAAGCAGATCTTTAATTGCCCAGAGCAGGAAGTAACTGCAAACAGGGATGATGAAACTTTCTGTGCTTATGAAAATGTTCTAAAACTGAATTGTGGTGATGGTTGGATAATTCTATAAATTTATAAAATAATCAATACACATTATAAATTTATAAAAATAAATTATACACTTAAAATGAGTACATTATTTTATGTTAAGTAAATTTCAATAAAATGTTAATTATTATGGATTATAATTATTAATAAGATATACGGTCTAAACCAGCATTTCGGTTCAATTTTAGGATGGAAGTCGTATTTATTTTTTAAAGAAACTATAATATCGATATGATACAAAACTATGATATTGGGGAATACATTGCATTAATTTGACATGGACACGACTAGTCCTTGGCAATGACCCCCTCAACTATTAAGAGTGTCATGTGGCCAAATGTTCCTCTATATCACTACAGCAGACAGCTTAGAAACTGAAGTTACAAAAGCCCTAATGAAATTTGAGAGGAAGAGAAAAGTCTGTAGTTCAACTTACCAGGATAATTGCAGATAAGCTATTATTCAATATTTTTATATCTTAAATAAATTTAAATAGTAACTACTGGGAATTTCTTCAAAACTACATATATGTATTTATTTTCAACTCAAGAATTTAGGGAAAATAGTATAACTTTATTTGGACATTTATGATAATTTATAGCAAAATAAGTATTTGACAGATTATTCAATGAGGCAAAAACTGAAACTCTAATTAAAAGAAGTATGTAATTTTATATCCATTCACTCAATTTATAAATGAGGAAAAAGCAGGAAATCACTGTTTTTCTAACATAGCTGTCTTAAAATAGGGTAATGAGAGTGCAAGCACCTTTTTTTTACTTTGAATTACAGAATTTTGGAGTATATTTGTCTCTACTAGCAATTTCTGAATTAGTCAGCATCTCCAAACCATTGAAATAAAACAAAGAAAAAAAGTAATTTAGGGTGTACTCTACTTCACAGGTAAGTCCCATTCAATCAGAGCTATATCTATATATACACAGAGAGAGTGCAAATAAAACAGAACTTTCGAATGTGATTTCCTTTCTAGGATGGCTTCTGGTTTGGTTTGAATTGCTGGATGAAGATTTACAGCTCCTAACTTTTCCAACATACGTGGAATTGGCTTTTTGGTGCACATTTAAATTTACAAGCTTTCAAGGTGGGTGGTTCATAAATAAGAAAACCATGGTTAAAATAAGAAACATGATGTAGTCTTTATTTTCTCGTTCTTTCTTTTGTTCTAAACTCAAAACATTTTAAGGAAAAGATTTTCAGGGTTATAGTTTTCTCTAAAGCAAAAAAAAATGATAGATCTGACAAAACCTGGCTATTCTTCAAATCACCTTAGATACGTGGCATCTCAGGAGCCTCTGCTAACTTTTCAAAGGAGGTGGGAATAAAACAAACAAACAATCAAAAACAAGGTCAAATATCTGTGGGAATTCTTAGAATTACCCAAATAATCCCTAATCAACAACTCAGCTGTGTCTTAGCACACAGATATGTTTTCTGGTGTAATACCTCTAGGGGGAAAAAGGATTTACAGACTCACAATTTTTTTCTCAATTCTTTTCAGAAATACAAGAGAGACCAAGGAGAATAATTTTAAATCATCTTACCACTGGGACTTTTTTGTTGTTGTTCATCTTTGTTGAATAAAGCCCTATGTTCACCACTTACCTGCCCCAATAATTCTGTGTCTTGTATTTCTTCAACTCAAAAAATATAATGTAAAACATCTTATGACATTACTTGGCCAACATTTCAGGCAGAATCTCTAATTAAATAAAAAAATATCCATTTGGAACATACATTGTACATGGTATATCAGAGAATGTAAATATTTTAAAGTTATGTTAGCACATAATAGTCATTGAAGCAATCAGCTAGAGAATAGAAACCCGAAGTAAAAAAGAACTGGAAAAAAGAGCATTTAAAAGCTAAACAATTCATGTCTTGATTAAATGTGGATTTAATAAAATACATAAAAGCATCTCACTCATTATTATAAATAGTGTTACTGACTGAATATTTTGTGTCCTCACAAAATTATATGTTAAAATACTAACTAACGCCCAATGTGTAGGTATTTGGAGATGGGGCCTCTGGGAGGTAATTAGGTCATGAGGATGGAGCCCTCAGGAATGGGATTCATGTCTCAATAGGAAGAGATGCCAGAGAGATGATTTTTCTTCAGGCCATTTGAGGATACATGAGAAGATGGCAATTTTCAGACCAGAAAAATGTCCCTTACCAGAAACCAAATCTACTGGTGCCTTGATCATGGAATTTCTAACCTCCAGAACTGTGAGAAATAAATGTTTGTTGTCTAATCCACCCAGCCAATGGCATTTTGTTATAGCAGCTCAAACTAAAAAAAATAATAATATTCTTATTATGTATAGAATAAAAGTCCAGTTAGATGGATAGTATTTATAGGAAACCAAACATTGGGATACATATTTAACTGTTTAACAAATACTTTTCCTACTAAGTAATTGCCATTGTTCAAAATCTAAGAATAGAATTCCGGTGAAAGGGAGGTCAAGTGTCAGCCATTAAGAGAATGCAGTCAAAAGAGGAAATAACAATAACGTCTAATATATGTCAGGAAGTGGATGCAGAGGACTACGGAAGTCACAGAACAGTTCCTGATATGATACATGGGGTAATGGGGGGCTTTCTGGAGGAAGTTACATTTAAGGCAAGATCTGAGGACATGTGAGAATTTGCCAAGGAAATTGATGAAACAGGTGGAATCAACAGGATGAGTATTTGCCAGGGAAAATATAACCATCTGGGAAAGTCCAGAAAAAGGTTTTTGATGAGTTAAATGAATTAGAGTTTGTTACTGGTATCTTAAAGATGAGACAGGAAGCATGCAGAGGGCAGGTCATAAAGGTCCCTGAAATATATATGAGCAACTTTTGACTTAATATTGAGGAAAATGGAAAGTTACTGATGAAATTTAAACAACACAATGACAAGAACAAATTTTGTTTTTCTTTCAGAAAAATAATTTTGAACACATTGGATAAAGGATTGTGGCCATCATTTCAATACCATCTTTGTCACTACTTAGTCTTGTCTTAACTACTACCATGGCTCACTACCTTGTCCTCCCATATACATTCTTCTTGACCATACAATATATTCTTCGTAGAGAATCTAGAACAAGACTTCAAATGTGTATGTCACAGGTCTTATAGATCACTTCTCTGCCTAAAACTCTCCAAGTGCTTTGCATTTCAGTCTGATTAAAATCCAAACTTTTTTCCAAATTTCCACTAGATCCTCAATGATCTGCTGCCTGATTAACTCTTTAGTATTATGTATTTCCTCCTTCTCTTTGGCTCATTCCCCTTAAACCGTTTGAACCATACTAATCTGCTTGCTTTTTATTGGACACATCACACAAGTCTATAATCCCGACCTTTGCACCTGCCCTGCTTACCTTCTTCTGCCTTGTTCCCCTAGCAGACATGATTATGGGCATACTTTAGTCATTTTTCTGCTTAATCATCACGTTTTAGAAGCCTTCCTTGGACACCTTCTATAAAGTACTATTCTAATCATCCATTATTTCCTATCGTGCTTTTTAAAGAGCATTTATTACTATCTAAAATAATAGGCCTTTCAATTCATCAGAATGTGAATTCTGTAAGAAGAAAAGTCTGTATTTTCACTGTTATGTTACTGTCACTTAGATATATTTCTAGTCAAATTAGATGCTTAATTATTATTTATTGATTAAATAAATTTGTCCACTAAATTATTTATCTACTAAATTATTTGTACCTTTCTTTTTTCACTTTACTTATTCAAATAATCCAATCATGAATACAACCAACTCATCGAACTCTCTACAACTACCATAAGGGAGTTAGGCTCTGTCAGATCAAGTTTCCTAACAGGGTAATTTAATTCTCCTATAAATTCATGGCACCTAACCAGAAATAAGCCTTCTTGACATGTCTACTCTTTTGTTTCAGCTCAATTGTCTACATAATTATGTACCATGCCTCCAAACCCCAAATACTTTATTCTTAGCCTTTGGCCTGACATATTACTTTCATTAAGAAAATATAGACATCACATGAAAATTGTTTCATCTTCTGATCATCAACCCATATCTGAAGTCAACCTGTAATTTTGTCCTCTGATTACAATATGGAAGCTCTTCTTACCCTTAAATAATCTGAATCTCTCTGCTAGTGTTTTAAATTTCTTTTCTTCAAGTCTTATGAAGATCCAACTATCATTTATCATCTTTCTTCACTTGGATAGTCAACCACTCTTTCTCAGATCAGTATTTCTCAATAACTTTCTTGCTTTTCCCCATTACAACAAACACAAAGATACGAGAAACACTCTCACAAATTTCTTAAATATCTCTATCTAACATATTAAACTCTCTCCTTTCCATCACAATCCACTTGAAAAACTTAACTGCCTCCTTGTCTCAATCCATTTCATTTTGGCATCTGGTCTCCTCATTTAGCAATTTTTTGTTGTCACTGGTGTTGGGGAAAATGATGATTATATCTCCAAATCCATTTTTTTCCTTATTCTTTTTGATGTTTCACCAACATTTGGCACTAGTAATTGCTTCAACCAAGAAACTGTCAATTCAGTTGGTTTCTCCATCACATCCTTTTTCTATATCTTTTCTCTCACATTCTGCCTGTTCCTTGCCTTCAGGATCATATGGGAAAGCCATGTTCCATCTTCTGTTACACGTCTTCAAAGAAATGCTTCGGGATCTTGATCCCATTTGTTTAAAATTTCCATTGAAAGCTCTGCTCTTGTCTGAATCTGATCTATGTGCAATAGTTTTGGCACCCATTCAGTAGAAAATTTGCTCAACTTTAATTTTTCAGTCAGAATTGTGTAAGCTGAATTAATTGAGATGTCTATGGTATTGGCTATTGTTTGAGCTGTTAATCATCAGTTCTCTTTAATTAGGGCACAAACAAGATGAAGTTTTTCCCTCACAAATTGACGTGGATGGTCTGCTGTTGTGGGTTTCATCTTCAATATTGTCTTGTCCCTGCTTAAAAAGAGTTATCTGTTTGTAAACTGCCAATTAATATGGGACATTTTCCCCATAAACTTTATGTAAAACATCAATGATTTCACATTCTCCCACCCCAACTTCACCATAAATTTTGTTTGTTCTTGTCTCAATTTTAGCAGAATTCGTGTTGCTCTGATAGGGGCTCTTTTCAAACTGGTGTCTTATCCTTCGTAGCGCCTCAAACCACATCCTGTTCAGACATGTTATGACAAGTTAGTTTTGGTACAAAAAATAAGTAACAAGCTTATTTTAGTACAAGAACTTTTGAAATCCAGGCATAGATTTTTCATAATATGCATTTTCCAGGACCTTTTTGAAAACACTGTATCTCCACAACTGATAAACACAGATTCTAAATCAGTATGTGTGATAAAAATATAAAATAGGTACAATATAATGAGTTTATGCACCATCCAAAACCAAGGCTATTCTTGACAGAAACACATAAAAAATAAACTATTAATATGAAGAAATACCAGTAATTATACAGAGATAAATCTATAAGACTTTTTGAATACCTGGCCTAAGGTTTATTCTGAAAAACAATATTGTATTGTATGTATCAAAAAAGAGTCAAGTATAAAATTAATTAAATGAGGAATTAAAGAATGTAAAAATGTATACTTCCTGATGGGCATGGTGGCACATGCCTGTAGTCCCAGCTGTTCAGGAGGCTTAGATGGGAGGATCACTTGAGCCCAGGAGTTCTGGGCTGTAATGAGCTATGCCAATCAGTGTCCACACTAAGGTTAGCATCAATATGGTGAACTCCTTGGAGCAGGGACTACCAGGTTGCCTCCAGAGGGGTGTACCTACCCGGCTTGGAAATGGAGCAGACCAAAACTCCAGGGCTGATATGTAGTGGGATCACATGTGTGAATAGGTACTGTGCTTCAGCCTGGACAACATAGGCAGACTTCTCAAAAAAAAAAAAAAAAAAAAAAAGAAATACACTTTATATAAATATAGCCAAATATCATTTCTGATGCATAAATATATATTAATTAAAAAGAAAAAAGCAGGTATTAAATCTGAAAAAATGTCTTATTCTTTTCAAAAGCTAATATTAAACATAAACTTGCATGTATGAGTAACATATAAATAAGAACTACTCAAATAACTTTGACTGGAAAAAGGTACAGAAATACAAAGACCTAATTAGCAAAAATATAAAGGAATCCTATGTCAATGTTTCTCAAACAAATATGACAATAAAGATGAAACATTTCTATGAAAACACTAAATTAAAAACTATTTAAAGCAAATATGAAAGTATTAAAAATACTTGTCTTCTTTTGGAGCTACAATTACACTACAAAAGTCAACTTGATATTGTTTCACTGATCAGTGGGGCTAAGTTCATTTTTTTTCAGTTTTTTCCCCTTCAGTGTGCTTTAGATTATTTCTTTTATTATGACTCTGGATTTATTGACTCTGTTGTCTATGATGTACTGCTTACTGTTAAGCCTATCTAATTATTACTTTTAAATTTCAATTATTGTGTTCAGATTTTGTATTTTCAGATATTAGATAAATTTCTTTTGTTATAGCTGCCATTTCTATTCTCATTATATGCAAGATCTGCCTTAAATCCCCAATTATATTTATAATAGTGGTTTTAAAATCGTTGTCTATAATTATACACATTTTTGGTCTATTTCTATGGCCTACCTGATTTTATTTCCTGATAAGAGGGAACATATTTTTTGGTTTTTCCCTTGTCTAGCAAGTTTATATCAAATGTATTACCAACATTATATTATTAAATGACTAAGTTGCATTCTATTTTTGTAGAACATGTTGAATTTTGTTTTGGCAGGTTCTAAGTTACTTATGAATCAACTTGATCTTCCTGGGTCTTATTGATAACCCTTCCAAGGACTAATCTAGACCAGCCTTTCCTCTGCATTTATGTTGACTCTACTCCAAAGGTATACTTTTCCTGTGGTTACTATTGTGTTTGACATGAGAGCTCTATTTTGATTAGAATCCGAATATCTTCTAGACTTTGTAAGCTCTGGAAATTTTTCAGCTTAAAGATCCTAGTGGTCATCTTGTGATGCTTTACCCTAAGGTGTATAGCTCAGTTACTCTGTCAAAGGCTTGAGGGGACCATTATGCGGACTTCTGTAGCTCACTCTCAAGGCAACTTCCTTCCCTCTGGGTCTGTGTTCTACAAAATTCAGCCACCTTGGCTGCCTTAAAATATAGTACATCTTTTCTTATCTCTGTCAAGATACCATCCTAGGCTTTAGGCAAACCTCCATTGTGGTCTGGAAGATGTTTCTAGGCCCAAAACTAGAATAACTACAGAGCTCAGTCAGTCATGCACTGGAACTCGGCATAGCTTTCTCAAGACCTGATTATATGCATAACATTGTGTTCAGGGACAGTGACTGTAAGCTTATATCCAACCATGTGTTTATACCACGAAAAAAATGCACATGCTAAAGACTAGGGCATGTTTGAGGTTTTTGGTTTGGGGTTGTGTGTTTGTGTGTGTGTGTGTGTGTAAATCAGTTTCACCAGCAAAACACTGAGCTCATTTTATTTGTGTCTATGATCTCAGGAATCAGTGCCCTGCTCCACCAGATTTCTCAAATCTAAAAAGTTTTCTTCATATATTTTTTTTCAGTTTTATAACTTCTTATGCAAGTAAGGCAAATCCAGCAGCAATTTCTTTATGATGATCATGCAGAATTAAAGAGATGAATTAATTCTTATTGATCTTAAATTAAGTCTCAAAACAAGTTCACTAGTTACGAAATAAATATATTCTATGTATAAAGTTATTCAAAAAACTGTCTGAGCCTTCTACCTTCTTAATTTAAAAATTATAAATATTAATTTTTAATGGAATGACTATAACCACCAATGTTATATGTAGATATAATATATATGCAAATATATGTGTGTGTATATTTGCACACACACACCTATACATGTCTCTCTCTCTTTCTGTCTTTATATGAACTTTTTTTACGGTTAAGCTTCCTTTTTAAATTTTAAGCACTTGAAAAATATATATAGTCACTGGAACACTAAATCTTAGCAAACTTTCATTGAGGTCAAAGATTCCATTTGTAAGTCCAAAATTAGTTAACCCATTTTATAGCACCTTTTTGTCTTAGTAATTCATTTTTATCCTATTGCCATTGTCTCAACTATTGAAATATTTTAAGGGGTGTGTGTGTGTATCATATATATAAGCTGGCCTGTAGAAGATGTACAATAAATAGTGATTGAAATGAATTTAAAATAAGTATTCTGTTATTTTTTGCAAGTGATATTTATGTGTAAAGCATTTATTCACTTAATAAACGTAAAATTTGTATTTCTTTATCCAGAATTAACTACCAATTTCTATTGAAAACTTTCCATTGAGCTATTTGAATTTTTGTAATTTTTTTTTATATTTGAAAAGAAGTATTCTTCTGTTTAAAAATACATCTTTGGTATTTGATACAGACACCTATTGTGACTACGATAATGATTAGAAACGTAAAACATATAGAAAGCTAAAGGGGAGAATAGAAAGAAAAAAAAAGAAAAATATTCATTGATAATCTCTCCAGCCAAACACAGCAATTACTGATATCATGGTGTATATATTCCAATGTTTCTAGACTGCTAAAATTTTAATATGTATTCTGTTGATTTGAGTATGTAAAATAATAACATATTTATTCCACAGAAGAGCATGGCCTTAAAAGTAGGCTTTTTAATGAAAAACAGTTTATTTGGTTTTTGACTTCAGGATACTTCGTTTTTCATAAATAAACATCAAATAATTTTAGTTTTAAAATACGGATACAGAAACAAATTGAAAAACTGTGTGTGGCAGGACTACATTATTCCATTGACATGAGACTTAGAGTATATTAATGTGGACATATTGAAACCATCTGGACCAAATTAAATGATAAAAGAAATAAGGAATTAATTCATTACTGTTCAAACAGAAAAATAAATCTCAATTGCATTCCTTTGAATGCAATTCTTATTTGATGTTGACCATATGGTTTTTAATTATGTTTCCTTTCTAGGAAGGAGCATGATTGTATACATAATATACAATTATGAGCATATCTTTTACAGTAATGAAAATTTCTCCTTCTGAGCCTCATCTGTTAATGCACAGTCATGATCTAGTCACTGTTACTGACTTCAAACAACTTACAACAAATTATTCAGCTTATTGGCTGTTTGGACCAAGAATTATTCTTTATGAATAAATATCCAGTTTATTATCACCAAGTATCATCTTACAAAAATTGTTGAATTGACAAAAACCTTAAATTGTATTTTTAAATTTGGATTAATTTCCCAATAAAGAAAAGATGGAGGGATGGAAAAGGGACATAGAGATAGACCATAGCAATGATAACACAGGGAATTGTGATAAAAAAAACAAATGGGAGAAAACCACACAATGAAATCAAGATTAAGAAAAAGAAATTTAATTTTGAGGTAAGCCCCATCTATGCCTATTTTGTTAAGTGTTCTTATCAGAAAAAGGTGCTGAATTATATTGAATGCTTTTTCTACATCTATTGCGAGGATCACGTGGTCTTTATTTTTGCTTCTATTTATGTAGTGAATTACATTTATAGATTTGCGTACGTTGAACCATCCCTGTATCTCTTCATAATTTCTATTTACAGTGATGACAGCATAAAATACAGACAAGCTCACTCTTACAGTATATTGTGGCATTAAATGTATATAAAACTTCATTTAATTGAATTCCATGCTCTTAATTTTACTCAAAAAGCATATGCTAAATTAAGGTATGCTGTAGGAATCGCTTTATGTTCTTTCTCATTGATGTCATTTGGCATATATGTATCTAAAAGTTAGTGGCTTGGTAGCAGCTAATGAAACACTGCATTTATGCCACTTTGACTTCATTGCTATTGTATAAAGTTTACATCTTCAGATTCTCTTTTAGTATTACATTTTTCTCAATTTTACTTTTCTTTCTGTTATTCATATTGGTGATGGTGAAGGTAATGATGATGCCCACGGTTATTCTGCAGACTTTCCAGAGCATGGGCAGCGTCATGAAACATCTGCATGAGCATTTACAGCATGCCAAAACAGCCGGGCTAGAGATTGTTGGAGCACCACGAAAAGAAGGAAATGGGAGAAAAGATGCTTGGAAAAGTATTGCTTTTCATGGAGTTAAAAAGATACGAATGACATATATACTGAAATTCTGAAAATATTACCCATTTTCTTCTTAATGAATTTTACTAGTGTGAGTCAATAAAAAAGGTATTAACTATTTGCTAATTAAAAACAATTTAAACTTCCCTGATTAACTTGATCCCAACTAATTGTGTGTATGATGATTTTTTTGGCATATGTGTGCATGACTGTACATGTGTATTTTGTCAAAAGGGTTACTAACATTCAAAAATTATTTTAAAATCAGAGGAAACAAAATCTGAACGTTTTTAGTGCATCCCATATTATATTATCAATTAAATGTGATGTTCATTGTTTTCAGGGTTTTCAAAGGAATCAGAATGATTTCTTTTTTTTTATTCAGCATATTATGGGGGTACAAATGTTTAGGTTATGTTCCTTGCCTTTCCTCCCCTTTCCCCCTGGAGACAGAGCTTCAAGCGTGTCCATCTTCCAGATGGTACACATCGCACTCATTATGTATGTATATACCCATCCCTTCCTCCCCTCTCCCATCTGCCTGACGTCCGATAAATGTTATTCCTATATGTCCACTTAGTGCTGATCAGTTAATACCAATTTGCTGGTGTGTACATGTGGTGCTTATTTTTCCATTCTTGCGATACTTCACTTAGTAGAATGGGTTCCAGCTCTATCCAGGAAGATACAAGAGGTGCTATATCACCATTGTTTCTTATAGCTAAATAGTACCCTATGGTACACATATACCACATTTTATTAATCCACTCACGTATTGATGGGCACTTGGGTTGTTTCCACATCTTTTCAATTGTGAATTGTGCTGCTATAAACATTTGAGTGCAAGTGTCTTTTTTATAGAGTGTCTTTTGTTTGTTTGGGTAGATGCCCAGTAATGGGATTGCTGGATCAAATGGTAGATCTTTAAGGTAACTCCATATTGCTTAGAATGATTTCTTATTAGGTTGATAGATGTCAGTCTGATTCTCAGGAGACCCAGGGAGATACTACAAAGATCAAACCATCTTCAAAAATAATGTTACTACAAGAACAATGATGTTCGGTATTGAGGGAGCAATAACGAAAACCAATTGAAAGATTCAGTGTTTGGCTTGCCTCGTTTATGTTCATGTCCTTTCTTCACTTACCTTCCTCTTCCTCAACTTTCTCGTTTGGAGTAGAGTAAACCACTGCTCTTCAGCAGACATTTTTCCAATGCGTCGATGGCCCCTTTTCAAACAGTCTCATACTGTAGAAACCTCTTATCAATCTTGAAGCACATGGTTCTTTACAACTTTCTTCTATCAAATATTTCTACGTACAGTAATTAGCAATGCAACTTGTATACTAAATGTGTTGTAAACAAAAGCAGCTTTAAGGCTAGCAAAAGTTAACTTCAAATAAGTGAGATAGGAAAATGTGAGCAGAACAGGTTTTGACGCCATCAGTTGTGCCGTTTTAAGTTCGTGGTCCTTGCACTGTGACAACCACTCTTCTGAATGTATTAGTACTTCGGCAGGGCCTTCACTACAGATCTTAGCTATTACCCACTGTCATCAGGAAAAGAAACAAGTTTTCTACTCTATTTATAAAATTTGTCCCTTTCCTACCAATACTGAAATTTTTATTTCAGTATTGAAATAATCAAGAATCATTAATCAACAAAATATACAGACATTAATATTATACTTAACAAGCACAAATCACATGGAAGCATAAACTTGAACAGAACTTTGCTGCTCTTGGCTTCCATATTTACATTCAAAAAGATTTGTGTATTAAATAGCCAACTTTAAGAACATAGGTGAAAATACGTAAATGAAACCAGCATGAAAGCCTTTGATATTGTAGCTCATTAAAATATTGGAAGACATTTCAGAGCCATGCTACCCAAAGTGTGTTTCACAGACCAGCAGCATTGACATGACCTGGGAGCCTGTCAGAAATACACAATCTCAGGCACCTGTCCAGAACTACTGAATCCGGATCTACGATTGAAGAAGATCCCCAGGTATCTCAGATTAAGAGGATGAACCAGAGTAAGTGTTGCCCCAGAGAATCTGAGTAGTTGTCTACAAGAAATGTGGGACTATTTAACACAAAGCTCAGAACTTATGCTAGCTGGGAGGTTAATTTATTTCAGAGGAAGTAAGCATACAACTGACAATAAGAGGCAAATGCGACTTAGAGAACCGTTAGTTGACTATTAAATATTTTGGAACAGAGCCTTAGAAATCAGATCATAAAACTTAAACATGATTAATAAGATATTTCACTTTTAGACTGAACCTTTTTTGAAAAACCAATATTGTATTTAAAGTCAAGTATTCAAAGAAAATAATAGGTCAATCAACTAGAGACGTAATTCAGCAAGCTAAAGAAAAGAGAGAAAAACCCAAAACAAACAAACATGTACACGTAGATGTAAAATTTTGCTTTTTTTCAACTGTAGGCTCTAACTTCGAATGTATTTCATGAATCTAACCACTTGCTTCCTCACTGTTACCATCAAGGCAGACCCCATCACTGTCCATATGGATTATTCCAACAGCCAGTTAAGTGGTTTCTCAATTTCTTCCTTTACCTTCACTGTACCTACCATTATTTCTCTCTACGGCAGCCAGAGTGATCATTTTTTTAAAAAAAAATTGAAAATCTATCAACACTCACACGCACCTAGGATAGTAAAACTCAGTGGAAACCAAGCAGGTGGTAGAGGGTAGGAGGAGACTAGTAAATTCACATCTAACGAGTATAATGCACACTACCTCCGTGATGAGCACACTTATAACTTTGACTTAAATGGCACAAAAGCAATTCATGTAACCAAAACATTTGTACCTGATAATACTCTGAATAAATAATTGAATCATATAATGATACTCTCCTGTTCAGCACTCTCTGATTGTGCTAGGTCACATTTATAAATAGTAGTAATAGCTAAAATCCTCATTATATTTCACACTGCTACTACTAATAGCAGAAGGTCATGTGTCATGCATAGTTTTAAGTAGGTGTTAATTAAGCAATGCTTACAGGTACTCTTTCTCCAAATATAATGGTTATTTTACACATGAGAAAATGGAGAATGGAGGTGTTTTTGGTTAAACAGCCTGTTGTAGGGCCCTGGTAATACACGATAGAGCTAAGATTGAAAGTTAGCTTTAGTCTTCACATTCAGTCATCCTTCTATACACGATCTCTTACCTGACAACTTCGCCCACCCTATCTCTTAACCTTTTCTGTTTAATTAAAGTTGTTCTATGTCCTTGAGTCTTATTGCTCTTTATCAAATATGACAAACATGTACTTGCCTTCCTCTTCCAGGTAAGCTCTTCTCCAGGTATTTTCGTATCTTGTTCATTCACTTGTCACCTTTTCAGAGAAGCGCTCTGACCACCTAGTTTAAAAGAGCGTCTCGTCAAGCTCTATTCTTTCACCATGATTTATTTTTTATCAGAGAACTGATATGCAGCATTAAAATATGAAATCTTTACTGCTTCAATAAACATTTCCATAATAAAATTAGTTTCTGGTGGGGCTCAGTGGCTCACGCCTGCAATTCCAGCACTTTCTGAGGCCAAGTCAGGAGGATTACTTGAGACCAGGAGTTCAAGACTAGCCTGGGCAATACAGCAAGACTCCATCTCCACAAAAAATTTAAAAAATTAGCTAAACATGGTGGTGTATGCCCGTAGTCCCAGCTACTCGAGAGACTGAGGCAAGACGATTGTTTTAGCCCAGGAGTTCAAGGCCGCAGTGAGCTATGATTATGCCACTGCACTTCAACCTGGAGACAGAGCAAGACCTCATCCAAAAAAAAAAAAAAAAATTAAATTAAAAATATAAAAGTTAAATTAGCTTTTAAATGATGGTAGCAAAGGGAATGTATGACTCACAAAAGTAGCCCCACAAAATGCATGCATTTCAGGCTGAACATGTTGGGCCTGAGGAAATAGAGGACTTGAATCCTCAGGTTGCACTGATAATTAAGCAACTGATCCTGAACCCAATATTTATAAGTAGCACTTAGAAAATGACCTTCTGGGTGAAATCTCTTTGATTTATCTCGTATCTGACTTAATACATGTTACTGGAGTCTTATATCTGCTTTTGCATTAAATATTTTGTAATATCTCATTTGGTTTATAGTATATAAAGACAATCCAGACTCATACAGATATATAGCTGGAAAAGGTAGGAGGATTCTAATACCCTTGTCAGATAATCATGGATAGTCTATTTTAATACTATACCAACATGTAACCAGCATTAGTTTATTAAAGATTAAGTTGCATTGTGGAATCTGAAAACATATCAGCAAACTTTTTAGACTATACTTTTGGAAACATTATTATTTTTTTTACATTTTAAATGGTTCTTTCAACCATACATGATTATGTATCATCAAGTTCATTTGGAAAATCTTTGTTCACTGACCTATACGAATCTTCCAAATATTGATGTATTGCATTAAATAATATTTTTTGAAAAATTAAAATTCTTATTCTCTCAGCAAATTCTTCAAGTTATGAAAGCTGACAAGCACATAGCAGCAAGTACATATTTTGCAAAGTTCTAATTTTTTACTGAAAAGTTCAAATTGTATCATTGACAAAGAGTAACGTCTGTTGTTTTACTCAGGGGTCATGCTCACGTGGTTTATTTTCAACAAACTACAACCAAATACAGAAATCTAAATAAGCATAGTTTGTCTGCTAGTCATTCTTTGAAATAAAAATAATGCTCTATGAAAAAAAGTGGCTATTTCAGTTTGTAGTCAAACAATCACAGAATTTTCTTTTTCTTGAGACACAGTTATACTTCGTCATGCAGCAGAGAAGTGCTTTATGTATACATTTCATTTTATCACTCAATATATTAAAAACATGTCTACCCAAAAGTTGAGGTTTATTTTGTTTTCCACCTACACAAAATAAATCCCTAACTGAAACTGGTGGCTTCTTGTTCTACTTTCTCTTCCTTTTCTTTTTTTCTGAAAAAATGTGGTGAAGAACTCAATGATTGCCAGTTCAGCATCAGTGTTGGAAATCATGCTGAGGCACTAGTAGTTTTACGTATAATTGCTTTTGTACCATCAGTTCAACTATCAATACAGTTTTAAAAGACCAAAAATGCCTTAGCATTATTATGAAAATAATTTTTAACACATCCAGAACTCATCCAGAAACCTGGATGAGTCTTAAGCGATTCACAAGCATGTATGGACACTTGGAGAACCGCTACTCTATAGATTTGTCAAATGAGAAGCAATCCCTTACACCATGTCTATGACTACCCTTGAGGTACTCCATTACGGTTCTCCCAGAAATTACCTATACCATTTTAGGAGCTTTTCATAACAATGTTTAAATAAGTATGTAGAATGCGAGTAAATAACACAATTTTTCAAAGTCTTGAAAGAACACCAAAAATGAACAATGATCTAGAACCCACAGAACATAACATCTGAAGCAATGGTTAAATATCAGCACAGCACATACAGGGTATACCCAATATCCATCAAGTACACTGAAGAATACACCATTAACACTCTCTTTTTGAGGAGCATCACAGGATGAAGGCTATGAGGATAATTTCACTTGAAATCAAAAATAGTTTTCTTAAGGGAAGTTTTTCTAATATAGAAAATAGAAAAATAAACTGAAATAATTATGTGGCATTTCCCTCCCCAAACAGAAAACAAAATATTGGTCCATAACTAAATATTTACTCTCACAAAGCCTATGGAATAGTAGGATGTCATTTCTTCATTACACAATGACTAAATTAATTGAAATGATAAAAATAAAAATCTGATAATCAAGACTGAATACTCCTGGTACAAAACATCTTTCATTAAGTGTAATTATTCTCTGCAAGCTTCCTCTTCAATTCAACTGATTGTTTTTCTTTCAGTTGCACTTTTAAGTTGTACATTAATTAGTTTCCTATTAAATCAAGAGAACACATTACAAATATAGAGACTATTTGACACCAAAGAGCTCAGTTTTAAATCAGATGTGTTTAAATAACTGAAGTGTCTATGTGTTGATTTGCATTTAAAATAACATCACCTTTCACCCACATTCAATAAAATAAGATCTCCAAATAATTACGTTTCCCTCTTCATTAAAATTAGTTTTTAGTTGTGCAGGCAATAAATATATTATTTTCTTTAATAAGGATTTTATTCAAGATATGACTATGACCTTTCAATCTAATTAGAGGAAACAATTATTTTAAAGTGTCTCCTCCAGACAATTTCTATGTTTCTACAAATACCAGTGTATAAACATAGAGCATTGCTTAGGTTTAATTTCATTTTATAAAAATTTTCATACTATGAAAATTTTTCAAAATGACTGTGGAGAAACAGCTAGAAACTCCACTATGGAAAATTTAGGGAAAACATACTATAAAATATTTGTTTAGATTGTCAAAGAGAAGGAGAGTGGCCTTGGAGAAATTTCAGTGTTAAAAGCCCAATATCTGAAAGTAAGAATAAGAGTAACCTTTCTGATCCTACCTCCCTGATTAAATTGACAAATAAATAAAAGACAATCCCATATTGAGATTCCCAAACAAAAGCCACATCAAAATAATCTTGTCTCCATGGAAGCTGAGAAGAAAATAATTATGTTGTGAAACCTAGGCAGACAGAATAAAAAACCCTCTGCAATCTTGCCGTCTATAAGAATTCCTTGCAAATAATTGACTGGGGAAGCCCCAAATTGTTCTGAAAGGGTAAAAAACAATACTAGAAAATATCTTTTCCCAAGGGGCAGATTAAAGTTTTGAACAAGTACTTCATGTGGGAGAGTTAAAACTTGGTCTCCATCTTTTGGTGGAGACCAAGCAAAAATGCAAGAATGTATTCCACTAGCTGTTTAATAGAAATCTCAAAGTAATGTTGCCAAGACAAAATACCTGATTCTGTTTGTTGTTAAATGTGCTTTCTCCCATCTATTCTTCTCACCTCCAAATGCCATTGGTGTGATATATTTGATTAAATAATAATTCTTCAGGTCACTCTTGTAGCCTTGCTTATCTTTTAGCAAGTCCTGGAGACTCTAAATCTACAAATTATTTTAAATTCTGCAAAAATGTAGAGATTCATAGTTCTCAGCAAACTATTATAGATATAGAGTACTAAGTCTAAAAGGTATCCTGAAATAGGATGTTCACTACAGAGTCATTTCTAACAAAAAAAAACGAATCAACAGTGCTATCCTTGGCATCAAAAAGACATTTTTTGGAAGCAGGGTGTCTTGGTACACCCAAGGAAGTGATACATAAATAAATAGAGTATGTACAATTAGACATTAATCCCAGAGGAATTATCCAGTGCTTTGTGCATTATTGAAACCTGGCTCTCATTGAAAATGCTTCCCTTCATTGTGGAAACCTAAATTTTCGTCGTCCCACACTATCAGAGTCAATAAGGGGAAGAAAGTGCTGCATTCTGACCCTGGATGGCATCATGTCTTATACTTTTTCCTAAATTTGAAGACTATCTCAAGGTTATTTCTTCTCAAGAGCATAAGGAAACAAAATTAGCTATATTCATCTTATTTTTTATATATTTTTTAATTCAGCATATTATGGGAGTACTAATGTTTAGCTTACATATATAAAGCTCTGAGAGCTTCAAGTGTGTTCATCCCCCAGATGGTGCGCACTGCACCCATTAGGTGTATATATACCCATCCCTCCTACCCACCTCCCACCTACCTGACATCCCATGAATGTTTTTACTATATGTGCACTTAGGTGTTGATCAGTTAATATCAATTTGATGGTGAGTACATGTGGTGCTTGTTTTTCCATTCTCATGATACTTCACTTAGTAGAATGGGCTACAGCTCTATCCAGGATAACATAAAAGGTGCTAGATCACCATTGTTTTTTGTGGCTGAGTAGAACTCTATGATATACATATACCACATTTTATTAATGAACTCATGTATTGATGCATTCATTTTAAAGCATTGGTTAATTTACTGTGTTTCATACATAGCATTAAGTGTAATCTTTCCACATTGCAGCATCCAAGAGAAATTCACAACATATAATTCAAAAAAAAAGAAAAGAAAAGAAAATTTGATCAAGATATTCAGCACCCAAAAATGTATTACTTTTCTGAGTATAAGTATTACTTGAGTAAAAGTATATAAAAGCTTATTTTCTATATAAGTGGATCACATTAAACCATTTTTTCCACTTAAATTGCTGTGTTAGGTTCATAGGAGACACACACACACGCATACACATCTCAACATTTGAATAAATATAATCACGTCTTTCACATTAAAAGGAATTATATCTTTAACACACTCAATTATCAACTTGAAACAATTCAATTAAATTAGTTTTTTTAAAAAAGATAAAACCTGTAGAAAATTATCAAAAGCTTATTTTTAATAGTTGTCATGTATTTTGTATTTCTATATTTGATGAAAAATGCATATTTCTGTGATGTAAATAATTCCTTTGCCACAAAATATTGTATTTCTCAAGAATATATTGAGCACACTGAAAAGAGAATAAAAAAAGGAGCAGGGAAGCTCATTTCTTGTAAAGGAGTGATCAACTGTGTATTACATGAGTCAGAATGAAACAGTAGCAATTACCAGACTATGCTGAGTAATCCAGCAGCCTCCACAAACTTCTTAAATTGAATTCAGCACAAACTGAAGAATGATGGATAACCAGCACTCTTATAAACAGTTACTATCAGAAAAATAGTTAATAGTGTGCTAGTAAAAAGATACTTAAAGAAATACATACTTATCTTCCTTCCTTATATATGCAAAATATTTGTCTTCCATATTATTGGATCAAAGTGTCCTGTCTGAATCAGACTCTCAAAATTTTATTCTCGAACCTGAATCATTTCACAAAAGACTGGTTATCTGAATGTTCACTAACACTGACAGATAAAATACAACACACCTAGTTAAATTTGAATTCTTGAGGAAATCAAAAGAATATTTTAAAGTAGGAGAATCATTAATGCTGCATGGAACATACATACACTGACATATTATTTATCGTTCATCTGAAAAGTAAATTTAACTAGGCATTCTGTATTTTCATTTGCCTAATTTGGCAATCCTGATCCTAAAAGAAGATTTAGAATTGATCAGTAGTTCTATAGAAGATTCCATGTGGATACAATACAATCTCTACCATATGCCTAATTAAAATATTCCATGTTCTCCAGAGTATAGCCAGTTTTTCAAGCTCCTGCCTCAGATTCAGTCATTCTAAAAAGAAAACATTACATTTTCTTCCTGCTGTAATCATACAAAAGTGCTAGGAAATGCTTAAAATTTAGAAATAAGAAAGACAGGCTATCCTCACAAAGTATAGGCGTTTGGTGCTGTGAGATCATTAGGTTCCTCTGCACTGTCAGAGACATTGTCAAACGATCTGTCATGAAATGGGGACTAAGAACAAATTGCAATTTAAAAAATAAGTGGATAAAGCCGACAGAGATAAAGTGTCTCAGAGAAAAAAAATTAATCATTATAAGCCTAGTATTCAAATGGTATTCGAAAAAAACCAGTCAGAGAGGAAATAGAACTTTTGAGTCTTCTTTTATGTCTAAAACAGGCATCTAACATACTTTCCCTCAGGAGATTTTTACTAGTTCAATTATTCACTCATTTATTAACATTTATGAAACAGCTATTTTATTTCAGACCCTGTGTTAGTTGCAAAATGATGGACAAGACAGGACTGGCCTTTATAGATTTTAATATCAAGATTAGAAGAAAATTTATTGAATAAGCGATTGCAGTAAGTCAATAAATGCTGTGGAGACCACTTATGACTTCTGTAAGTAGATAATTCTTTTAAACCATACAATTTTGCAATCCTTCCTTATTTATTTATTTATTTTTTTTGCATTACTTTTTGTATGACTTCTTTTCCTCCATCTTCCCATGGACTTTTAAATTGCATTGTTAAACGTAAAACAACAGAAATTACAAAAAAAAGACAATCTGTTTGTTGTTGTTCACATTAAGATATGAAAGAAAAAGTTTGCTCAGAGAGAGATAGACTTCCTCAATGTCCCTCTTTTTTTATACATCAAAAGCTATGACTGATGGTAACCAAGACAGTGTGGAGCTCAGAAAACGATACCCCAAAATATGGCATTTGACATGCTGACCCAAAGATGCAGTCTTAAAAGCTCTCTGCCCCACTTGCTCCATCTCTCAGTGCTCTGTCTCTACCAAAGAACAAGATAAGGCTGTTCTCTATCTAGAAATCGGACCTCCAAAGAAGAACACAATTTCATTCCATCCTTTCCCTGAAATCTTATTATCTATCCAACAAAAGAAGACTGAGGAATGCAAGCACACTTTGACAAAAATTTTCAGGGGACAATGTATCTCTGGGGTGCATTCACATTCTAAACAGAATCATTTACAATTTCATTTTTGTCTTTTGGACCTTTTATGTCCCCTAAAAATCATTCACTCTATACTTTTGTCTCCCTAATAAACAGAGTATGCAAGTGTTACAATCTGGCCCTTTTTCTTGAGTTTTTATATATTGTATGACTTACATGCACATATGTGTGTGTAATAAATTTGTTATACTTTTCTATTGTTAACCTGTCTTTTGTTATAGGGATGTTGTCTGTGACCCTTTATGATAAAGAGGAAAGGATCATTCCCTTTCTGCCTCTAAAACAGCTTTAACATTTTGCTTAGCTTGACTGAAATTTAGACAGGCTTCTTCCTCACTCTATGTACCTGACCTCTCCTTTTCTTAGACTATTTACTTTTGAAAACTCATCATTGTAAACTCTTTGTGTTTCTATTTGAGATGTAAATCTTGGTAAAAAGTTTCTTACCAGTTTTAAGACCCAGGGGTATCTTTCTCAAAGACCTGGGAGCCATTACTTTGAAATGTCATCATCAAAAAATGTGCGCATCTCCTAGTTTCTATGGGAGATTAGGAGTTTATATTCTGCGGGGACTTTGCTATGAGTTGCAAAATTACCTCCTGCTATGAAGATAAGAAAAAAATTACTTGTTGTTTTTTGTGTAAAGTCAACATATATGACTTATAATTCCCCCCAACCCCAGCTCTTAAAAATTCTGCAGTTTTTTGTTCGTTTGCTTATTTTGTTTTGTTTTTAAATGGAAGTTGAGATCAGACTGAGTTCTGGCCTCTAATCCTTACCTCCTTTTTGTTCTTTGACTGTTTAATGTAGTCTTGTTTAACTTTCACTTTCCCAGTGGATTTATGGGAATCACAAACATAATATAAACGAATATTCCATAAGAAAGAAAGCAGACATGATATAAGTGAAGTTCTCACAAGTCAGAATGTGAAAATAAGAAATTTTTCTACTATACCTGGAAAGAAAGATATTCAAAGCGGTTGAAAATAATTTGAGAAAGAAATGTATTCAATTAGATTGTGGTCAGAAATAAAATTATTGATGCTTCACTGTCCATTTGGAACTCGGGTATTAAATAGAAAGATGTTTTGAGTGTGTGTGCTTCATCATGGAGTGAAATGAAAGTGTACTTTGTTTAAAGAAAGAGAGGGCATGAGATACTTACCCCCCGCCCATACACACATACTATTGACCCCACAGAGTAGACCTTATTTACTCTATCAGAAGAGATGTAACTGTAATAGGTTCATCTCCTTGTCCATGCATCAAGTCAATATGCCATGACACTGGATTCCAGCAGAGAAAGAGATTTAATCATAGGGTCACCAAATGAGGAAGCAGAAGAAAATCTCAAATCTGCCTGTCTGAGGAGTATGGGTATAGGAATTTTAAGGCTTTTGGAGTGGTCCGAAGCATAGAGATTGTTGATTGGTTGAGGCATGCAGGATAAAGTCTTGGGAGAAGAAAAGGAAGAAACTGCATTCTCGTGCCGATTTGGTTCTTCTGTAGGGATCTTCAAACTGGTTGGTGTCAGCTGATCCGCTGCAATTCAGGATTTGAAAAATATCTTAAGCAATTCTTAAACAAAGACATTCTAAAGTCAGAGATTCTATCTACATGAATAATGAGGATGTAAATTTAATCTTAAATAGAAGACTTATGATTCTAATGTCAGAAATCCTATCTATAGGCAAAATGGAAACACAAATAGTCAGTATCTAGTGCTCCTTGACTTTAGGTTACAAGGAAATGGGCCAAAGTGCATCCTGATTAATGCTTAATTATAACAATATTTCTGTCCAGAATTCTTGTGAACTCTGTGAGGAAGGCTTCAGAAATATTTCCAAAGTTCCTTTTTCCCCTCAACAGTCCAAGCTGGTAGTTGAGAGCCAGCATGCCTGCTAGGGATTCATCTGATTGGGTCAACAGAACCATGTACTGAGCCGTAGGGTGGAAAGCCAAAATCCAGGGAAAGATGGGGAGTAATATTGTTGAGTATCAGAAATTAGCAACATCATCAGAGTGGTATTGAGCCTAATCTTCAGGAAGGGCAATAGTGAAATAACATCAATCGATCTCTCTGCTTTCTCTAGAGAGAAGATAGCAAATAACTTACACTACTGCTAATGCTTTAGCAAAATAACATTGAAGCTCAGACCCTTCAATCACTGGAAGAAGTGGCACTGAAGTTGAGTCTCAAATATTGATGTTATGCAGATGAAGAGAGAGTCATCATCACATTTGTATTTAGTTGTCTAACTATGTCTACATTGTAGAGAATAGATAGAACCTCATCAAAATGAAAGACGGAAGGATCACTTAAGAAAGCCCCAGAACACAAGGTCAATTAGTAAGTAAGGCATGTTTGAAAAAGCACATGTAGAGAAAGGGAGAGAACACTGCAGAGGGAATATAACCAGATGAGTAGAGAAATCTGATGTAAATAACTGATATTTGTGAGTCTTGATGACTGATTTTATTGAGCAGGGCCTGTGAATATACAGAAAGAGTCAAAACTGATTTTCAGGTTTCCAGCATAGGCAATTCATAGAAATGGAGAGGGTCAGGTTACTGACTGAGATAAGGAATACTGGCGATAGTTTTAATCATGTTCATACTAAAGAACCAGCAATTATTAAAGTAGAACTATCCACTGGACATTAGGATATATGAGTATATATTTTAAAAATTTAATTGTAAATATTGATATTGATTTTGTTGAAGCCTGAATACAAATGAAATTACCATGAAAGTAAGTTTAAAATGAGAAAAAGAAAGAGGATTAATGTCATACTAATGTTTATGGGAAGAAGAGATGAGTATGTATAAAAATAACTAAAGCAATGCCAGAGACCTAAGAAGAAAAGCAATATAGTATCATGGAAGCCACGGAGAGTGTTTCATGATGAACAAAGTGGCTAAGTATGCCCATATCTTCAACAAGTCAAGTAGTATAAAAATGATACAAGAATAAAATACTTAGGAATATATTCAACTAAGGAGATGAGAGACCTATATAGGGAGAACTATGAAACTCTGAAGAAAGAAATTGCAGAGGATGTAAACAGATGGAAAACCATACCACGCTCATGGATCAGCAGAACCAATATTGTTAAAATGTCTATACTACCCAAAGTGATCTACAGATTCAGTGCAATGCCTATTAAAATATCAGCATCATCTTTTGCAGATCTAGAAAAAATAATTCTATGCTTCATATAGAACCAGATAAGACTCTGAATAGCCAAAGCAACCTTAAGCAAAAAAAACAAATTGGGAGGCATCACTTTATCAGACTTCAAGCTATACTACAAGGCTATAGTAACCAAAACAACATGGCCATACTGGCACAAGAACAGAGACACAGACCAATGAAACAGGACTGAGAACACAGATATAAAACCATCCTCATACAGCCATCTGATCTCTGCCAAAACAGACAAAAACATACACTGGGGAAGAATCCCTATTCAATGAATGGTGCTGGGAAAATTGGATAGCCACATGTAGAAAACTAAAATAAGATCCGCACCTTTCACCTCTCACAATCAACTCATGATGGATAACAGACTTAAACCTAAAGCATGAAACCATAAGAATTCTGGAAGAAAATGTTACAAAAACTCTTATAGACGTTGGTCTAGGCAAAGAATTTAAGAAGACCCCAATGACAATTGCAACAACAACAAAAATAAATAAATGGGACTGTATTAAATTAAAGCTTCTGCACAGTCACAGAAACTATCACTAGAGCACATAGGCAACCTACAGAACGGGAGAAAATGTTTGCATACTATATATATCTGATAAAGGGCTAATAACCAAAATATACAAAGAACTCAAGCAAATAAACAAGCAAAAATTTAAAAACCTTATTAAAATTGGGCAAAAGGGATGAATAGAAACTTTTCAAAGAAAGTCTAATGGCCAACAAACACATGAAAAAATGCTGAACATCTCTAATCATCAAGGAAATGCAAATCAAAACCACAATGAGATATCACCTAAATCCGGTGAGAATGGATTTTATCAAAAAGTCCCAAACAACAAATGTTGAGGTGGGTTTAGAGAGACAGGAACACTCATACACTGCTAGTGCTACTGTAAACTAGCACAACCTCTATGGAAAGTACTATGGAGATACCTCAGAGAACTGCAGGTAGAACTATCATTTGATCCAGCGATCCCATTATGGGCATCTACCCAAAGGAAAAAATGAAATTCTATAAAAAAAAAAAAAACCAAAAAGACATAAATCATGGCAACAGCAAAAATTAATACATGGGACCTGATCAAGTTAAAAATCTTCTGCACAACCAAAGAAACTATCATTAGAGTGGATAGTCCATTGAGTCTAAATGTGAAGAGATTACTTGAAGTGTTAGTCACAGAGTTTTGTTGAAATAGTGGGTAAGTCAGAGATTAACAAACTGAAAAGTGAGTGGATGAAAAAAGTGATACAATAGTTTGTAGCAAACTCTTTCTAGAAGTATATTTCTGAATCCTAAAGAAGTTGATAGATACAGTGGTTATTAAAGCCAAGTGAATATATAGGAGGGTGTGGTACACTTGAGCAAACTTTAAACTTGGAAAGAAGAACTATTTAGAGATAAAACATTGAAGGATGATTGATATACTAAAATTTCTCATAGAGCTGATGCCTACTAGATCCAAAGTACATGAGGTGGAATTTACCTTGGAGATGTTAAAGTTACCTGACCCAGTGAGAATAAAGGAATGTGGAAACAAATAAGCATATAGAAATCTGTGCCCATATGTCTTATGTCAGGAGACTGAGGTCATTCTCAATTTCTGACTTCTACTTTTGAGGATTATAAAGCAACATAATTGAGAAAAGGGAGAGGCAATAGAGCAATTGCTCTATTGTGAAACCTAAGCATGTTTGAAATAGCTTATGTGGACAAAAAGAACGGTGCTTTAGGAAATGTTGACAGGCTAGTAGCCATCATAATTCTACTGTGGTTTATGGTCCTTGAAGAGGAATCTATACACATGTCTATGTCCAATTTATAAAAGTTTGATAACTAGAATTTTTTTCAAAACAAAATACCCAATATAAAGATAGCAGAATTTGTATGTTTTGTGATAAGTGATATAATAGATTTCCAGAGAAAAGATGAAGTGAAAATAAATACCAGGTGCTTTCCTTCAATTCCCATTTATGAATTGAATATAGTTGAACATGTGAGAGATGGAAAAATGGGAGAAGCCTTGGGATCTAATGCAATATTAGGGATTATAAGATGCTATTTGACTGAGGCTGATATAAGGCCATGGTACCCATAGCCATATGATAGGGACCTGGTGTATATTAAGAATGATGCTTGTTGGAGACAGCATCCTCCATTGCCTGTGCTAAGTTCCCATGTAGCCAAAGTTTGAAGAAATGTGGAAATAACTGTGTCTCTTCCAATTATCTCAAGAATTTTTTCATGCTTCTCTGAATCAATTTAAGTTCAATGATTTAAGATTCACTAAAATATAAGATAATGAAGCTATAGAATTGACATATCTAAGTAAGGATATTTAAATGTTTCTGCAATACATTAGTTAATAATGAATACTAGCTATGCCTCAAAGAATTTCTGGAGAGATGGACATACCATGTAACCACATCTTTCAATGCACTCCCAGTAAAATAATATAAAATAGATAAAATAAAACCCACAGAATCTCAGATATTTCACCAATAGGAGTAAACAGGCATTATGATAGCCACTAATCACATGTAGTTTTTGAATACTAGAAATGTAGCTAGTCTCAATTGAAAGATATTGCAATGGTAAAATTCACACTGAATTTCAAAGAATAATATGAAATAAAATGTCTCATATACTTTTAAGAGTTTTAATATTGATTTTGTGGTTAAATGATAATAATTTTAAATATAGGGTTAAATAAAATGGATTAATATTGCTATCACTTAATTCCTTTTTACTTTTTAATGTGAATACTAGAAAATCTACATATGTGGCTCACATATATTGAATGGTGTGCCTAAAGTGTCA
This sequence comes from Lepilemur ruficaudatus, assembly GCA_963574885.1. NCBI lineage: Eukaryota > Metazoa > Chordata > Mammalia > Primates > Lepilemuridae > Lepilemur > Lepilemur ruficaudatus. The sequence continues at coordinate 73,325 of CAUYRT010022942.1, forward strand.
TTTTCCTAATCTTATTTATTTATATAGTTTTAGCTTTTCTAAAAAACATTGGAAATCCTAAAACAACTTTGTTCGTTTAGTATCACTGAGAAAATTGGAAAACCATCTTATTAACTAGAAGGGCTTAACATAAAAGGAATAATAACAGGGCTATTTTGCAAACCAATAGTCATATTTAAAAAATAAAGAACTGGATTAGATAGGGAATAAATTAGAGTATTGGAAACTACCAGATTTAATTAGTTATGATCCTTGAACTTTAGAATCTATTCCTTGACTTTATCAAGTAAGTTCTCTTATTGTGTTTATAACTATTTTAAAGAGCCTAACACAGGAAGTAAGTCTAATCCAAAGAGGCTAAGCCAGATGTTTCTGGTTCAAATAACTAAATGTATGTATGTATGCATGTATATATGTATGTAAGAAAGGGAGAGAATTCATGCTCAGTGAACATTTATTGTAAGAGAGGCACCTCCATTATAAGACAGGTGGTCTCTGTACTTTATTTCATTTAATCTTTAATTGAAGTAAAACTTTTGTGTAGACATTATTATCCCCAAATTATAGGTTGAGAAGTTGAACCTCATATTGTACAGGGTAAGCAAACTGTGAAATCAACTTACTACTTTAATACTCTGGCTCTTTTCATTCAGATATGCTGTATCTTTCTTGAAGAAAAAGATTTTCAAAATTTGGGAGAACAAAATTCCCATATAAATGATTCCCGGAAAGAAAGAAATCAAATTTAATTTCATAAAACAAAGATAAGGATTATACCAAGGGTGGGGATTGCATATAATTAGGCTTCATCTGACCAACACTGAACTCAGTACAGTACTAACATTCCAACATTTTTTATCTCACAAAATAAATTTATTATCCTTCACAAAGTAAAAATAAAAAGTGTATATCCATGGGCTGAACTGACTATCATATTAACTATGGCAACAAAAGGACTTAGATTCTGATTTTCTAGACAAGGAAAGTGGCATATGACTTCCATAAGGCCAAGATCATTGTCACATTTTCTTTCTCTAGTTTCAACTTGTGGTAATATTTATAGATTTTAATTTACTTTTTAAATTATTTTTAAAACATATATTCTTATGTTAAATAAGTAATGTGATAATCTTACAAAAGAGAAATATTTTATTCGGTAAAGATATTGAGATCAAGCAGACGCAAACTTTTAAAAATTTACATGGATTTGTGAAATTTAGTTGCATAAGTAAGTTATTATGCTTATGATAAACTTGAGAGATACATATGACTATATAACTCTTCATCATTTGCAGAATACTATCATAAAATTTTATTAAATTTGATGCACATAAATTACCCTAACCAGTATGCAAAATTGCTTTTATAAATGCCAACATAGACCTATATATTGGAATTCAAAATGTTCTTGCTCCTGTTAATCAATGTTTAGCCCGAGTCTTCATTTGAAATTGGTATATTTTTTTAATTTGTCACGTGAACTTCCTCCACACAAAAGTTTTCCTGGTGGTATGATATATGCATTCACTCCTGCCTGTATTCACTCTAGAATCATCAAGTTCACTTAATTGCTTTCGGGCTATTTAAGGGAAAGTGAATAAGGTTTGGGTTTCAAGCTATGCTAGGATTCCTGATACTCAGTCTCATCAAATCCCCTGTAAAGAGGCCTATCAAGTTCCTTGCAGTGTGCTTCGTGGTTTCCAAGGTCATTCATGCTTGTCTAATAGGCAAGCTGCCTGATAACAGACCAGTCAGGTATGTGAGAGTGAAAACAAGAGAAAGAGTTCTCTTAAAGGTGCTTCAGCAATAAGCATTGATCTCGAATGGAAAACATTTTCCATGTGTGAAAGAGAGTGCATTGACTCAACGCATTCTCTGGTGAGTTCTGAAGTTGCTTAACCACACTAATTACTTGCCACTTGCTGACATTCATTTACGATCACCATCACAAGCACTGTCATAAGCAGAATTTTCTATAGCTCATTAACGAATGCCTGTGTCATCCCATCTTAGAAATTTTATTATTCCCTTGTATTCTTTAGGTTTAATGAAACATCGCTGCTACCGAAAAAAGATTTTTCAGGAGTACCTATTTTTAATCAGTCATTAATGTCTCATAATTATCTTTTTCTTTTCCAAAATAAGAATTTGATTTACCAAGTAGTAACATTTCTTTTTTTTTTTTTTTAATTATTTTTCTTCTTCGGTGTTCCCCTTAGGCCTGCAATTTAAATATTATCTTCTGTTGTGGATGGCTTCTTGATGATCAATTAATGTTTATATTGTCTATTAGTGTTCTAGATAATTCAGTATGCATCTGATTCACCTGGAGAAATTTTAAATCATACACAGATGCCTTGTTTAATGTGGCTAAAAAGAGGGCTGGAGGACGTTTGTATTTTTTAAAAATTTCAAATAGGAGTAACCTTCCAAATAATGATATGACTTGGCATCTTATTTGTCTTGATTGTTCAATTTAATCATTCCACAAGTACCTATTTCATGCCTACTGAGTTCTGTGTGCTTAGGACATTTCAGATAAAGATCTGCCCCCAGAGAACATAAATTCTTAGAAAGACTTGTCTGCACCATCTTTCAGGTTAAAAAATGAAAAAATTCTTAGAAGGAGACATAAAACAAAAAACATAAATTGTTTATATAAAATATTCACATAAATTAGATTCACTTTAAGAAAAGCTACAGCATTAAAAATGCCAGCTGGGCACAGTGGCTCACACCTGTAATCCCAGCACTTTGCAAAGCTGAGGTGGGAGGATCACTTGAGGCCAGGAGTTCAAGATCAGCCTGGGCAATATAAGGAGATTGTTGTCTCTACAATATATATATATGTATATATATATAAAATAAAAGAGCCCACTGGCTGGGCATTTGGCATGGACCTGTATTCCTAGCTACTCAGGAGGCTGAGGCAGGAGTGAGGCAGGAAACTCTCTTGAAGACTGGGAGTTAACGGGTGTAGTGAGCTATGATCATGCCACTGAACCCCAGCAGCCTGGACCACAAAAGGAGACTCTGTCTCTAACAAAAAAAAAAAGCCCAATAAAAGTTTCAAGGCCATCAAGACGAAACGCAACACTTCCACTAATCATTAAATGATTATTAAATACAACAAAAAAAAAGCCAATTAAAGTTTGCAAGGCATTCACTAGCACAGCCACACATACACGTATACTTACATGTATATTTACATCCTCAAACATATCCACATACACATTCCTATCCATGTCCACATCCATATAATTCTGTTTACTATCCAGTTTCCATGGATCATATTATTACGTAAATTCTCACAAAACTGTAAATTAGAAGTAAATTTTTGGTCTCTTTCATGACTAAAAAACCCCTCTTTATTCTATCTTCACACTAGCTTTAGGGTATTCCTGGAATTTAAATTCCGGGTTGAAAATATTTTTAAAATATTCTATTCTAGGATTTTGGCATCAATATTGCTGATGAGGATATTAGCATCTGTCTGTTGGAAAGACAGTTTCCCTTGGGTGTCTCATGCATGCCTTACAAATAGAGGGACTGACCACCTTTGTTCCAAGATATTTGTTCAAAGATATTTTTAGAGTAAACAGCTGTGGAATGTAGACACACTGTCTCCTGGAGCAATGGATGGGCATGCTGACTGCCCATTCGAAGAGTCCTATTTCCAAAGCAACCCACTGTGTGTGCAATTGTCATAGTCACCTTACATACTACAAATTGAGGTACGATGAACTGTGCAAGGGAATGCTGATACTATGGCTACTACTACTGCTGTGAGTAATAAAGGCTTTTGTCTCTGTCACAGGAGTCTTGTGACTTCTATCAGCATCCATAAAATTGTGGCAGGTTAGATGCTAGCTCACAAAAAGAAAAAAGTTTCAGACACTCTGAGGTTCTTGACAGTGTCTTAGATAGCCTCCACTTCTGCCAGCACCATCAAGCCATTCTCCAAAATCAGGCACACTTTTCCTAGGCCTGATAAAGGAAAAGGTATCTTTTCCCAAGGCGCAACCTCTCATTTCCCCTCTCGGTTGTTTCTAACCACACATTTTTTGCAAGTTGTACAGCCTACTAGTTCCCCTTCACCTCCAAGAGATCTATTTTCTTTTCTCCAGAATTTCAATTTCTGAAATAGAGGTTTTAAACATTTCTTCAAATGCCATACATTTTAAAATACTTTCTCCTCACATGTAAAATTATTAGCAAACTAACAAGTCCGCATTCATTGTTTTTTTGCCAACTACCCTCTATCGCAGACATTTTAAATTCTGTTATAGATTTTTCATGTCTTAACCACAGTTCATCAGTATTTTTGAAACCATCATAGGCTGCTGAAATTCTGCTATTTTTGTCACACTCATTTTATTCTCGGGGTGATGGAAATTTCCTCCAAAAGACATGGCTCTAATTCTATTCTGGTGTTAGTAAACGATCTGTGGTATCTATATTATTTAAGGATTCTTAAACACTATGGATGAGTTCTGCGCTAAGGATGGTACAAATTTCATACCACAAAACTCAATGTGTAAAATATGTGATTTTTAAAAATCATTCTATGCCTCAACTTATTGTATATTTTAAATATCAATTTAACTCATTGGTTTGAATTATATGCTAAAATATGCTAAATTATATGCTAAAATTATATGCTAAACAAATCTGTGGCTTTTAGATTTGATTGCTATTAAGGATCATCCTGGTGGCGGGATAGCAATTAGAATTGCAAGGGTTGGCTAAGTGAAGTAGTTCTACTTCGCCCACAGCGGTAGCAGTGTGTATGAAGGGGAAGGTGGGAAATAGGTTTCCTGTGGGTATCCCCTTAATGATGCCGTGATGGGCTAGAGCGGGCTTTATCAAAATGTGGTCTGCGGATCCCTGGGGGTCCGCTGGACGCTTTCAGTTCTGTGAGATCAAAACTAATTTATAAAGCTGTTATTTTGTCCTTTTCACTCTCATATTATCAGCTGAGTTTCCCAGGAGCTACATAAGATGTGTGACATTATCACTTTCACAAGTAATGGAATGTGTGATTGGGTATCCGTTTTTGTTTTACAATTTGTCATTTAATATATATTATGCTATCCGTCTAATCAAAGCCCCTCACATTTTGCTCTCAGTACCCCTTTTAAAATCTTAAATATTATAAACCCAAGTGATTGACAGCAAATGGAGTAGGAGACTGATTGCTGTATTGGGAAGAAGAGAGATAGAGATAAATAGAGAGATAGAAAGATTATTTTTTCTTCCCTGCATACTTAACCATCCCATCTTCTAGTAACAGAAACCTCTACCCCGTAGTTCAACGAGGACTGCCTCATTCTCTCTTGGCATTAAGTGAAGCATGTGGTCTTGTATGGCCAGAGAACAGCCAATTCCTGGCCATTGCAATGGTTTAAGTTTGGGACTTCACTCAAGTCAAGGCCAACAAAGGCCCTTATTCAGAATTTTTCTGGAGTCACTGGGGAGTGCTGTGCTTTAGAATTTGTGGGAGACGTATGCCTGAACAAATGGCCAAGGAGTTTACTATAATATGAAGACACCTTTACTGAGAATGAAGCCAACCAAACGAAGATCCAGCTGAGAGACAGAGAATAAAGTCCTGCCAGCATGATTTGAACTCCTACAATCCCACCACATTCATCAACTCTATAAATTAATAAATATGACATCTTTTGTTTGTTTTAACTATTCTGAGTTTGGTTTAAATTACTTGTGAATACAATGACTCTGACAAATATTATTTAATTATTTGAACATTTTAGGCCTTATAGTATTTTATTTTTTGAACACATATTGTGCATGTAATGCACTCAACACAATTAATTATCCAAACTACTCTATCCAGTATGAAATAGACGTCCCATTTTAAAAATGGGCAAACTGAGGCACAAAGTCATAGAGTTTATTAGTAGTGCAGCCAGATTAAAACCCAGGAACTTCTGTCTTTAGAGACCTAGAGAAATTTCACCTACTGAAAGTTCTCCTCTCTCGTATATTAAATCGTAGAAAATAAAATTTAATAAATAAAATTTGACACTTTGAGAATATACCAAAGCCCCGTTGTTTATACAGTGTCATGACTCTCTTGCCACCAAGGTCATGTACTCAATTCATTTTCCAAATTCAGAACATGTGAATCTGGTTGTTTTTAGCAAGAAAAAAGTTTCAGTCAGTATTATGTAAATTCTGTTTAAGACTTAAGGACTTAAGGAGAATTATAAATCTCAGTCTGAAGTATCCTGGAAGAAAAGTAAAGAAATAATTTTCTAAGCAGGGCGTTCAAATGATCCCCTTAGAAGTATTAAGTAATTTTTTTCTAATAAAGGCACAAACGCCTTTTTACATGTGATCCAGATTTTTTTTTTCACCATAAACACAATCTCGGGGCAGTTCTGACAATACTTCCATTTTAGTGTAAAAAGGAGGAAAACAATAGTTTAATATATTCTTTCTCAGCCAGGGAAGAACATGACAGCAGTCTCAAAAGAGGCTTTCCTGTGGGGAGGAGTAATTCAAACGGATTCCAAAAAATCCACAGAAGTTGTTATTCTAAGAAGTCACACAATTAAATTCCCACATTGGAAAATTTAGAACCATGTGTTGCATGTATCCACTTTCCTTTAATTGAGATGTTTTTGGGTTTCCTAAAAAATTCCTTAAAAATCTTGGTAGTACTTCTGCTGTAAATCCATGATGAGTCCAGTTATATTTGGGTGGGTGGGGGCGGTCCTGGGAGGTGACTGGACAGGCCACTATTTGAAACTTAAACTTTTGTATGTTCTTGTAACTCTCTGGACAAAATGTGACAACAATACCATTTATGTTATTGATTCCACTGGTGTAGCAAATGTATTTATTTGCATTAATTTAAGAGAATTTCTACTTCTGAGAAATGATGCCACATTGAATAACTTTAATATATGAGCATTTGATTATTTATGAAAAGAAAACAAATGGACATCAGTGTTAGTAAGAGGCGAGCCTGTCCTTCTGGGGACTATGCATCTTCTCTAATAGAGTTAATCAGAGGAATGAAAAGGGACTTCTAAGTCCAGAAATGTTTTATCTTTAACCTCAACATTTAGGCTGCCAACCAGCCTCACAATTACTTCTAATTGAGGTAGTGACATCTGTCCTCCAGAGATGTGTAAAAACAATTAAGTCCCTTTATCTGTGAGTTACTGAATGTGTTTCAGGATGTAATGGTCAGTAAGCAAAGCTCTCTACCCTCAGCCCGTGACGCAGGATTGCATGCGCATTTTAGAAACCACTGAACAACTCTGTGTTACTCCTTATTACTGATAGAGCTCTAATCCTCTAGGAAGCCTTTTATTCAAATATCAAAATACAACAAATTTTCTTTGGGTCTAGGGGGTAGTGAGGGAGGCATTGTATGACACCAATTTCATTTTTGTGCTATAATTTTACATAAAGGCATCCTGAATTGGGTCAATTAATTCTTTCAATGAATCCTTGAGCAGCTACTAATGGCGAGGTATGGTTCTAGTTCCTACAAAGAAAGCTATAAGCAAAAGTGAAAGATTTTCTCGCAGAGATAACAAGCTACTTTCAGCTATACTTATTTTAGAGGTTGTGGCTCTAATGTATAAATATATCCAGAGTTTAATTTGTGCTCAACTACTTTCACCACTACCACACTAATCCAAGCGACTATCATCTCTCAACTGCACTACTGCAAAAAGCTTCTAATTTGTTTCCTATCTTCCATCTTTGTTCTGGTTAATGTTTTGTCTACCCCAAAGTCAAGAATGCTTTTTAGCATGTTCATCACATCATTTCTCTCCTTTCTCTACCCAAACGTTGCAACAGTTTCTTATCTCATTGAGAATAAAAGTTAAATAACTCACCATGGTCCACTTGGTCCTGCACGAGCTGGCAAGAAATTTTCTCATACTGGTCTCATCTTTCTTTTTCCAGCTTTCCAGACTTGCAAAAGAGAATCCCTTGATGTTCTTTTTTTTCTTTTTAAAATTCAGGATATTATGGGGGTACAAACATCTTGATATTCTTTATGCACACTAATGATTCTTTTCTCAGAACCTTTCTACCTACTGATTGTTCTTCCTATAATGCAATCCACCTTGAATACATAGGCTGTATCTCACCATACTGTCAGGTAACATTCTCGATGGCACCTGACAAGGACTTTCCAGAACATTAGTACAAAACACCTCCCTTTTTACACATCTTATTTCTCGCTTTTTATTTCTTCACTTATTAGGAACTGACTTGTTTTATATTCATCCATCTATTTGTTTACTGTCCTTTCCCTCACATTGGAGTAGGATTCAGAAAAGCAAGGATTTTTCATGAATGGTATTCATTGTTTGATTTCAAAAATTTTCAATAAATCCTGGAAAGAGTCAGTGCTTATAGTGGATTGAATTGTGCCCGCTCCACCTCCCCCACGTAAATCCAGTGGTTGAAGCCCTAGTCCTGAGAACCACAGAATGTGATCTTATTTGGACATAAGGTCTTTACCTCGGTAATCAAGTTAAAATGAAGTAAATAGGTTGGGCCGTCATCTAATATGAACAATGTCCTTATATTAATAAAAAGGGGAAATGTGAACACAGAGATATAAATAGAGAAAATTAATGTAAAAGACATAAGGAGACGATGACTACCAACAAGCCGAGGAGAGAGGCCTGGAACTCATCCTTCCCACACAGCCCTCAGCAGAAACCAACCCTGCCAACACTTTGATTTTGGATTTCTATTCTCTAAAACTTGAGGCAATAAATTTCTATAATTTAAGCCACCCACTGTGTGGTACTTTGTTCTATAGCTGTAGCAAACTAATACAGTATTTGTTGAACATATCTGTTAAACAAATTGCATGAGGAAATATTCTGAGACCAGGTTTGTAAAATTAATTGGATGCCTCCCCAGCTTGCTCACATTCCATGTCCCCTCGCAGTTATCTAGTAAATCCTGGAACCACATGTAGAGGT
>CAUYRT010022943.1:0-20987 GCA_963574885.1 Lepilemur ruficaudatus
GCGCCACCATGCCCGGCTAATTTTTTACATATATTTTTAGTTGGCCAATTAATTTCTTTCTATTTATAGTAGAGACGGGGTCTCGCTTTTGCTCAGGCTGGTCTTGAACTCCTGACCTTGAGCTATCCACCCGCCTCGGCCTCCCAGAGTGCTAGGATTACAGGCGTAAAATTTACCATTTTAACCATTTAAGAATATAGTTCAGTGACATTAATGACATTTACATTGTTTTGCAATAATTGCTGCCATCCATCTCCAGCAAATTTTCATTTTCCTGGACTGAAACTCTGTTCCCATTAAGCAGTAACTCCCCATTCTCCTTCCCCCCAGCCGCTCGCAACCACCACTCTACTTTCTTCACGAATTTGATTACTCTAGGCACTCAAGTAAGTGGAATCATACAATATTTATCTTTTTGTGTCTGGCTTATTTCAATTAGCATAACGTCTTCAAGTTTCATCCACATTGTATGTTGTATGTGTCAGAATTTCCTTCCTTTTTAAGGCTAAATAATATTCCATTGTATGTATCTGCTTATCCATTCATAATGGCTCATTTTTGACAATATCATTTATTTGGCTTAGTCAACCAGTCAATCATTAACACATACTTTGAGAGCTTTGTATAATCTCTATATAGCACATCTTGATTAGAGGGACATTAAGTTGTTCAACACATGGTCATCTGTGTCTTTTGAGTCTATGTATCTGATGTATCTTGCTATTTCTACCTTTCACTAGGCTTTCTTGCAAAGCTCCACTTTCAAAGGAAGTTACTATCTTCCCTGTACCTAACAGTGCTCTGGAGGTGATAAACTACAGTATTTGGCTTTCTGTACATGTTACATCATGAAGCTTTTCCTTCTGCCCTGATACACTGAGAGGCTGATTTTTTTTTTTGTTGTTGTTGTTACCAAGGCTAGAATGCTTTTTTTTTTGTTTTTGATTTTGATACAGTCTTGCTCTGTAGCCCGTGCCAGAGTGCCATGGTGTCAGCCTAGCTCACAGCAACCTCAAACTCCTGGGCTCAAGGAATCCGCCTGCCTCAGCCTCCCAAGTAGCTGGGACTATAGGCATGCGCCACCATGCCTGGCTAACTTTTTCTATTTTTAGTAGAGATGGGGTCTCACTCTTGTTCAAGCTGGTCTCGAACTCCTGACCTCAAGTGATCCACCCACCTCGGTCTCCCAGAGTGCTAGGATTACAGGTGTGAGCCACCACACCCAGCCTTAGAGTGCTTTTTTAAAAGTCATTTTAAATATGGAGGTACTATAGAGTGTTAGGCATATTATCACCAGCTTCACCATGTTTCTGAAAATATAATTCTATTGCTAATCATACTATTAACCCTCATATACAAAAATAATATATAGTAGTCCTTCCTTATGCTTGCGGGATATGTTCCAAGCCCTCTAGTGGATGCCTGAAACCGCAGGTAGAACCGACCCCTATATATACTGTTTTTTCCTATATGTACACACCTACGACAAAATTTAAATTAGGCACAGTAAGAGATCAAGAATAATAACTAATAATAAAATAGAACAATTATAACAATATGCCAGCATCCCTACTCTTGTGCTTTGTGGCCACTATTAAGTAAAATGAAGTTTACATGAACACATGCATTGTGATACCATGACAGTGGATCTGATAACTGCGATGGCTACTAAGTGACTCATGGGTGGGTGGGCAGTGTAGACATCATGAAGACACTGGACAAAGGGAGGATTCGGATCCCAGATGGTATGAGTTGGGATGGCCCAAGATTTCATCACATTATTCTGATTAGCATGCAGTTTAAAACTTTAGAATAGTTTATTTCTGGAATTTTCCATTTACTATTTTCAGATTATGGTCGACTATGGGTAACTGAACCCGTGGATAGGGTGGGGGGCTGGTGTAATAGCTACTAGGCACTGTTCTAAGTACTTGACACAATGCATGATGATGCTAGTCTTTGAAAAAGAAAACACAGGAGAAAAAGCAGGATAGAAACGGGGTAAATTATTTGCAAGCTTTGGACATGTCGGGTTTGAGATGTCTGAGGGAAAGCGGGTGTCTAGTGGCAGGGAGCCAGTGGGAAATGTGGATCTGAGCTCAAGAGTACTGCCAGGGCTGCAGACAGATTTGGGAATCAATATGCTGGCAAGAGCTGAAGCTGCGGAAGAAATGAGATTTCTGAGAGAGAGAATAGAGTGTCCACTTAGTCCAGCCCCAGCCCTGAGCTGAGCCAAAGGGGTGAGCAGGAATCAGCCAGGCAGGAAGGCAGGAGAGGTCATTTCAGGTGGAGGGGATAGTGGCGGCACAGAGGCCTGCAGGGTCCCTGCTAACCACTGTTCTTTCTGTCTTTATGAATTTGACTGTTCTAGCACCTCCTATAAGTGGAATCACACAGAATTTATCTTTTATGTCTGGCTTATTAGGGTCAGTGGCTCTTAACCCTGGCTGAACAGCAAAATCACCTATGGAGCTTTGAAAATCTCCAAATGCCTGCGCTCTGCAGCCAGAGATCCTGACTCACGAGGTTTGAGGAAGGGGACAAACATCTGCATTTAAAAAAACAAGTGAGCAGTGTGGGCAACAGAGTGAGACTGTCTCTAGAAGAAATAAAAACATTTGTTGGGCATGGTGGCACGCACTCAGGAGGTTGAAGTGGGTGGATTGTTTGAGCCCAGGGGTTTGAGGCTGCAATGAGCTATGATTGGGCCACTGCCCACTGCACTCCGGCCTGGGTGAAAGAGTAAGAAAAAAAGAAAAAAAGGAAGTGAGAATGTCCATCACAGAACAGAAGGAGGAGAAGACTGGAGAAGAACAGCATTGCGTAGGCTGCAGATAAGGGAAATGGTCAGCAATAAAAAAAAGTGCCTCTGAGGTCAAGAAAAAAAGAGGACGAGAGAGCAGCCACCAGGCTGGCAAGCAAGGTTTTAGCAGACCCTTTGACAGAGCGGTTTCAGGAGAGGAGTAAGGGGAGACTCACTGGTCAGCAGGTGCTCTGGGTGCTGGAGAAAATAGATGCAAAATTATGGCTGGAAGGGAAGGATTCAAGAATGGGTGTAGATAAGAGTTAAATAATTAGGTGGCAGGGATGGAAACGGAGGGACTTGAGGCCTGATAGGTTCTGTTTCCTAAGAGGAGCTGCGGGCATAGTCATCAGAGGCCACACAGCCTTGGTGACTAAGAACACAGGCTTTGCCAGGCTCAAACGTGAGTTCCGCCATTTCTCAGTTCTTTGATCTGTGCGCTTCAGATTCTCATCTGTACAACGGGGATTCTGCCCTGTAGGACTGCTGTGAAGGTTAGAATGACTTAGCGCCTATAATTTTTTTAGGGCAATACCCGGCACGCAGTGAGGACTCAGTTTTGTATGAACAGTGATGGAGGCAAAGGACTGGGCTTGCTGGCCGGGCCACCTCCGGAAAAAGAAATCCCAGAGAACTGAAATAGGGTTGTTGGCAATGTCAGTGGCCCAGCTAAAGCTGGAAACCATTCATTTTGTAGCAGAACCGACTAGTGACGATGTGATTTTCTTGGCAGAGCTCCGCAGCAGAAAGCCAAGGTAAGGCATGCGCCAGGGAGGCGGGTAGAGGGTCAAGGCCTGAGAATCCCAGGTGCTCCCGTGACTGCTGCTAAATGGTTCTACTTTGGCCCAGGCCGGGGCTGGGAGCTGAGGAGTCAGGGCAGACTCCAGGTGTCTGAACTCTGGCAAAGGCCCAAAGGGAAGGTTTAGCTGCTCAGAAGGAGGTGGAAATGCAGCACGCGAGCGAGCTAAGGCTAGAGACACCAAGTCAACACGCAAGCCCTCGTTCCAAGCCTGTTCTGCCCCATCAATCTTTTCCAAACTTTCCTGGTTCTTCAAGCCATGCTGCGGGGGCACATCTTGCAATCAGAGCGGTGCCATTCTCATTGTCCAGACGTGGGGGTGGTGGGTGGGCGTAGTGGGAGAAGCATATTTTGTTTGTAAAGTTTTGTTAGGAAAAAAGTGTTTCCTTGTTTTGTTCTTGGTTTCAAAGCCGCTGCGCTTTGGTGGAGTAAACTTGGGCTGACTGTGAGGCGACGTGGCCTTTGATTCTGTCTCCTCCAAACGCATGGTGTAGTTTGGGCGAGGTCACGCACCTTCTTTGGGTCTCAGTGTTCTCGTTAGCAAAATGTGTGGGCTGGACTAGATGTTTCCGCGCTAACACGGGCTCTTTCTGGCCGGAGGAGGGTGGAATTCGCAGCGCCTTTGGAGCGTCGCGGGCGCCACCTTGTGGCCAATATTAGCAGTGCCGTCAGCAGGCTCCGCGAGACGGAAGCGGGCGACACGGGAACCTAGGCAGCTTTCTAGATGTTAGAGAAAAATCTCTCCAGGGACAGGGTGCCCTATCCAGGGTAAGAGTGCTCTCTTGTTAGAATAAATTGGGAATGAGCTGGACATGGCACAGTAGCCAGCATCTCATCATGACAACCAGAATAACTCATCAACACACGTGAATAATTTATGGCGCGCCCAGCCTGTTGGAGAGAGAAGGCAGATAGCATTAGCCAAAACTTAATCGGGATCAGATTACTTCAATTAGATTTTCCTTTATTGAAGCAGTGACCTTGAGAATGACTCTATTCATATTCATATTCAGCCCTGTCTCATGCGTTTCCCAGAGTAGTTATAAAACCGATCTGATGTGCGTGCTGTTTGTGCAACAGCACTTGCTGAGCAGAGATGAAGTCAGGGTCATTCTACAATGAGACAGCCTCTTTCATCGCTAAAGAATTTTGCAAATGGCTGATTAGTAATATCGGACAGCCAGGTGTATGATTCAGAAGGGTTATTGGAACAAAAGCTTCTGGAAATTGCCATGGATTATGAATCTCCTCCCCATGGGCGTGGAGGGTATCTGCAACAGAGGCTGCCATAGAACAAATGAAAATGGCAACAGAGGGGAAGTTGGAGGGAGTTTTTCTGTCAATGTGTTAATCCTCGAACCCTCAAGAAAGAGATCCAATGCTTCTGGCTTTGGACTGTGCACACCTGCTCCCTTTGTTTAACTCCTACTTGTTTTTTATTCTTTTTCTCCTCCAGAAAATCTTCGGACTGAAATTTTACCTTCCTAAAGCTGGCTTCAAAAACTGCTTGGAAGAGCTCCTGTTTGGGCAATTTTATTTCTCCTATGAAGAAACTCGTGGATTAAAAACTGTAGTATTTATTTATTACAGACCGATATCAAACCAATCACTTACTTCTATAGTTCTCTAAGTCAGTCTAGCAACGCTACGCTTCAATTCCTTGCCCCTTGGTTTTTTATCTAACTTCTCAGCAAATATGGTGCACCATGAGAAATTTAAACTCTCTACTCCCAATCTTAAATGTTTGCCTCATTTATCCTCTTTTGTATTTCCTTCTCTTTTCATGACAGAAGGTAAGCACCCTCCACTTGTGTTCTAGATCCTACGATCTCTTACCTCCTACCTTATACATCAACTGTCACATCTCTTCTATATTTCCAACTTCTCCTGAGCATATAATCATGCTTAAGGGATTTGCATATTTAAACAAAGAAACAGACTCCATTCTATTCTCCACTCTTGTTGCTGTCTTGGGTCTCCATTTCTTCTTCTTCTTCTGTTTTTTTTTTCACGACAGACGGGTAATCGCAACAAGGTTGAAAGGAGGCACATCTCACGCATGCATGTGAAAACCAATCATCACGTTTATGAACTACAAAAGGATCAGGTCTCTATTTCTTGTCTGAGCCCCGCCTCTTAACAGAGTATGGAATGTTCTCTATCTCCATTCCTACATCTCAAAATAATTTCTCAAATGATGGTGACCAGGCCTCCAACCTAACCGTGCCACTAAAACTGCTCTTGCTGAAGTCACCATTGCCAAATTCAGTGGATGCTTCTCTGTCCTTCTTCCCTAACTTCTGTGGGGTGTTTATTACCACTGACCCCTTCATCTTTTACCTCTCTTCAGTTGACCTCAGTGGCACTACTCTCCAGCCTCTTCAGAAATTCCTTCTTAGTTCTTTTTAGGAAAATGCAAATGGGTGTCTGTGTGTGAGAGAGACAGAGAGTGCACACTTGCCATTTACTGAGCCCCTACTAAGTGCCAGGCCCTGTAATAGTTTGCATACCTTTTCTCATTTAATCTTCAGAACAACTTTATAAGTACTTTTGATTCCCATTTTACATGAGGAACCCATGACTCAGAGAAGTTAAATAACTTGCTCAAGTTCTACAGCAAGTAACAGGATTAAACCCAGAGATATTGGTGTTCAGAGGTTAAGCTCTTTCTGTCTAACGTCATACTGCCTCTTCTCTGTCATGTATCTTAAAGTTTAACGTTCCTGACGGTGCTGCCCACAGTTCTTTCTCTTCTTATTTCCCTGGGAATGTTATTCTCACCCCGGGATTCAAAGTCTATTGAATTCAATGACTATTGTTATGCTGATACATGTGAAGTCACTGTCCTTCCTGCAAATAACTGCCCACTGGGCATCTGTAAATCCATGTTCCACAGACCTTGCAATCGTAGCGTGTCCAGTCATGATGAAAGCCCACAGGGTTCCATAGGAAGGAATTTTACCCACTTCCAGCCTCATCCCACATTGCTCTTTTGCGTGGTCAGGGCGCCCTGGCCAAACCAACCTCCTTTCTGTTCTTCAAATGTGCCAAACTCATTTCTGCTCCAAGGCCGTGGCATGTGCTATTCTTTTTTACTGAAACATTCTTTCCACAGATTATCTCACAGTTGGCTTATTATACTTCTTGTCCCAGCTTAATTGCCAACTGTTTAGAGAAACTTTCCTGACCACCCTCTCTGTTAACGTCTTTCCCTCTTAGGTTTTTCTTGATCACATCCTTCACGATTACCTTGTGCTCTGCTTGGTTGCTGTCTGTCTACTCCCATGAAAACATTAGTCCCTTGAAGTCAGTAGCTGGTTCAAGAGCCCCGTGCCGTGGATACTTTGTGTGGGTTGTGCACTGTAGCAGGGTCCCTAGTTGAGATGGGTGAGTGGGCTAAAATCTAGTGTGCCTCTACTTACCAACCAGAAGGGCTGTCTTAAAAAATTGTCCAAAGATATTATCCAGGCTGGCAGTGCACATGGTCTTGTCTGTCTTATCCAATAGTTTATTTTCAGAGCCTAGAATGGTGATGGTACATATTAGACTCTTACAAAATATTTAGTGAATGAATGAAGGGGAGTAATGTAGCTGCAGGACAGGTATTTACTAGAAAATAACCAGGGGGTCCTTAACATTTAAAAAGCCTCCAATGGTTTCCATTGCACATAGGGTAAAATTGAAATTCTTTACCTGGACCATTGATCATAGCTGCAGCCTCATTTCATACCACCTTCCCGCTAGGTGGCTGTGATAAATTGCTGTAGTTCTGATCCATTTCACAAAGGACAAAACCCCCAGGTAATCAAAACATGATGACAAGTCCAGAGCCCACAAAACACAGGGAATGCTCTTTTCTGCTATGTTTCAACTTGCAAGAAGGGGTAGTTTGTACCTTGGAACTCAATTAAAGGTGCCATGGCCAAGCACTGTGGCTCACACATATAATCCCAGCACTTTAGGAGGCTGAAGCAGGAGGATCACTTGAGGCCAAGAGTTCAAGGCCAGCCTGGGCAACACAGTGAGACCCCATCTCTACAAAAATGTTTTAAAAAATTAACTGGGTGTGGTGGCGTGCACCTGCAGTCCCAGCTGCTGGAGAGGCCTTAAGGCAGGAGGATCGCCTGAGTCCAGGAATTTAAGGTTGCAATGAGCTATGATTGTGCCACTGCACTATAGCATGGGTGACAGAGTAAGACCCTATCTCAAAAAAAAAAAAAAAAAAAAAGAAAAAGAAAAAAAAAGATGCCTTGAATACTTGCATTTTCCCCAGCATAAGATTCTCTATCATTCTACCATAGAATGGCTCCTGATGGAACTTCACAGGAAAACTGCCTAGTAACATTAGTTCCCTCAGGTCATGTGATCCCAGTGAAATTTCCCAATGAATGTTTTCTTGCCAATTTTCATTTGAATACTCACTTAAATGGAAATTCTGTGTGAATTCTGGACCTTCTGTGACATGCTCTTTGATAGCTATCTCTAACCACTTGGTCTTCAAGGTAATTCCCCTTTAGATTTCTGCCTTAGATTTCTCTTTGTGGATGATCCAGGCCTTTCCATAGGGTTTTTTTTTGAGACTGGTCTTGCTCTCTCGCCCAGGCTGGAGTGCAGTGCCTGGATCAGATCAGAGATCATAGCTTACTGCAACCTCAAACTCCTGACCCGATGCTCACACCTTGCCTACTAAAGTGCTGGGATTGCAGGTGTGAGCCACTGCACTCAGCTCCTTTCCAAAGATTTTAACCCTCGCTTCATTCCATGCCACCAGTCAAAACCATCTGCTGTCAGGAACCATCTGCTTCCGGATAACCTCTTATGTGCTTTCTCTTCTCCATTTCTACAAATGTGGCCCACCAGGCCAGGTGAGACCAAGGCCTTTCCTCCTGTTTTTTTCTTTTTTTTTTTTTTTTGTGATAGTGTCTCGCTCTGTTTCCCCGGCGAAAGTACTCTTGCTACTTTGCGGTTGCATCAGCCTAGCTCACAGCAACCTCAAACTCCTGGGCTCAAGCAATCATTCTGCCTCACCCTTCCCAGTAGCTGGGACTATAGGCATGCGCCACCATGCCCAGCTAATTTTTTCTACATATACCTTTAGTTGGCCAACTAATTTCTTTCTATTTTTAGTAGAGAAGGGGGGGGTCTCGCTCTTGCTCAGGCTGGTTTCGAAATTCTGACCTTGAGCGATCCTCCCGCCTTGGGCTCCCAGAGTGCTAGGATTACAGGCGTGAGCCACCACGCCTGGGCCTCCCCTCCTGGTTTTAACAGTCATGAAGCCACTGTGGAATCCTCTTCTTTAAAAAAAAAAAAAAAAAAGTAAGATTTTTTTTCCTGGTCCTGAGGTTGATTGGGAATTCATTTACTAATGACTGAACTTCCTCTTCTGGAACATGGTAGGAAGAGAAGCAAATTCAAAGATCCCAACTTTCTAAACTTCCTCTTGGGCTTTAATAACATTTGTTTACAAATAAACAATTTTGGCTGGGCATGGTGGCTCAAGCTTGTAATCCTAGCACTCTGGGAGGCCGAGGTGGGAGGATCACTTGAGGTCAGGAGTTCGAGACCAGCCTGAGCAAGAGCAAGACCCCATCTCTACTAAAAATAGAAAGAAATTAGCTGGACAGACAAAAATATATATATAAAAAAATTAGCTGGGTGTGGTGGTGCACGCCTGTAGTCCCAGTTACTTGGGAGGCTGAGGCAGAAGAATTGTTTGAGCCCAGGAGTTTGAGCTTGCTGTAAGCTAGGTTGACACCATGGCACTCTAGCCCAGGCAACAGAGTGAGACTCTGTCTCAAAAAAAAAAAAAAAAAAAAAAAAAAAATAATTTTATAAAACCAAACCAAACATCCCAGGGCTGAAGTTTTAGATACTTCCTTATTTACTCTTCTGGAAGGGTAAGTGGTGTAGCGGTGGGCATGGCCAGGCTGACTTCACTTAACATCAAGAAGATGTCATTTCTTCTGGTCTATATTCATCCAATTGGCCTGCTTTAACAAACCTACACCTCTTACTGCTGTGTATTTAGAAACCTCAGATCTCTGGAACAAATGCTATTAGTTTGCTTAGTAATTTTAGGAAACTTGGACACCAGGATTGGGACTGGGGTGCTCTAAGCTTCAACCACAGGATGTCCAGTGTGGAGAGGTCAGTCTTATGGGCCATCTTTCTGGGAATACTTGCCTGCATCAAACGGAAACCATTTGGCCAAGTGAATTTATTGTTACGAGCTAGTAACACTGTATATTAACATGTATACTGAAAAGGCTAGATTTCTGAAAAAAACTGACAATTTAATAATCAGTCATTCCTTATTTTATTTTGAGGTAGTTATTTTAGACCAAATTAAAAGTGATCATTTTTTCATTTAAAATATATTCTGCCCCTCAGTATTTTTGCTTTTCAGAAAAGCATCTGACCATCCTCAACTCAAAGAGTAAGATAATGATGATAAAAATGTTAAGAAAAAGTAGGCATCTTTCCAATCTCATAAGTAACTTTCCCTCCCAAAGTGAAGTAGAATTCCGTGAGTTTGATAAATCTTTTCCAAACTATCTACAAGTCTGCTGGGGAGGAAAGCAGAGCTTACACTGAGAGCTGCAGTTGTCAATTGTTCTCTGTGTGCTGTACTATGTAATTATCATACTGATTATATAAGGTGTATATCACTATTGCCATTTTACCAATATGGAAACTGAGTTTCAAAGATAACTTGTCACATAATTATTGGAGTCACATAATTATTCAATCAGGTGCAATTCCTGGTCTGTCAGACTTTAAAGCCTCTTCCTGGGAGCTTGTTAGAAATGCAGATCCTTGCTCCCCACGCCAGACCTGCTCAGTCAGAATCTGCATTGGAACGAGTTTCCCAGGGGATTGGCATGCACGCTAATGTTTGAGAAACTCCTAGCTAGATCACATAGACATTTCAGAAGCTATCTGTTAGGTTTTTTTCCCCATCCCTACCTTTTCCCACCCTCAAACCTGTTAAGATAACCCAGGAAAAAGTACGTTTAGATGCTGTTATTCATTGATCCTTCACAGGCTCGACTCAGCCTCATCACAACCCCACAGTGTCAATACTAACACCTCTACTTTATAGGTAAGAAAACCGAGTCTTAGGGAAATCTGAATGCTAATGTAGG
Organism: Lepilemur ruficaudatus; assembly: GCA_963574885.1. Lineage (NCBI taxonomy): Eukaryota > Metazoa > Chordata > Mammalia > Primates > Lepilemuridae > Lepilemur > Lepilemur ruficaudatus. Next base: position 10,748 of record CAUYRT010022943.1, read on the forward strand.
AATTAGAAGAGACAAAAATAATCATTCTCTGGTGAAATTTAAGTTTCAAGTGGTATAAAATAGTGTGCTTTTGGTTTTTTAAAAAAACTAATATTTAATAATCAAGGATAGCTAATAATAGTACTAATAAAGAAAGTTATAGCTCTTTGTTGAGTGCTTGCAATTTGGTAAGCACTATACTAAGTGCTTTATGTGTTAGTTAATTAAATATGGGACTTATTCTAACTATAACAAGTAGAAAGACAAATATCATGAAATCATCATTTGGCTTGTTTATTAGACACCAATGGTTAACAAAAGGAATTGGTATCTATTGATGAACTATTGTCAGCCAGAGCATCTGCCCATCAGCCAGTGATCCTCAATGAGGTCCAGGTCCATCCTCCAAGGGACATTTGGAACCATACAGGGGCCCTTCTTAGTTGTCATAAGGAATGAGGAGGTATGACTGGCCTTTAGTGTCTTGGGACCAGGGATGCTAAATGGTCTGCCAAATGTGGGATCTGGGCACAACCAAATATTGTCCCTCCCCAAATACTGTTTTTTTTTTAATTTATTTTTTTCTTTTTATTGCAGCATATTATGGGGGTACAAATGTTAAGGTTACGTACATTGCCCTTGCCCCTCCCCAAATACTGTTGACACTCTCCTTGAGGAACCAAAAATTCTCCCCACATTTTTGCATTTATAAAACAAATTGAAACCTTTAAGAGAACAATACTATTAATAATTATTCCCGCCCCAGAAAGTTAACACATTCAGTTACTAAATAATTCTAATAAATCCGCTAGGACACACATGTCCTGAAAATTCAGAGTCTTTACGTCAATCAGGAATCATTTCATGGTCAAAGAACCTGCTAGGGTAAAGCCGTTCTACCTAGAATTCCACCACAGCTCACAGATGAGGACACTTCTGCTTCCTTTCCACCTGGGCTGGATGAAGGTAAGGCCTCTCCATCTCTTTCTCCATGTTCTGCGTAGTTTGGTTGGGCCCAGAATGTTGGCTGAGGCAGGCTTTACTAGAGTGTGGGATTACCGTGCTTAAAGGCTTCACTCTTTCTCCTTCACTTCCTGCCATTTAGGCAGCTTGGCCTGTGTTCCTGCCCGAGTCACAGGCTAAATGGCTGAAGTCCCCTGGGGAGTGGGGCCTGGGCCAGTGGAAGGCCAGTGACTCCTGCTTGCTGTTTTGCCCTTTGCACCAGGAAAGGGTTTTGCATTGGACTTGCCCTGACTGGCAAGAGGTCCATCTACCCTTGGATTTGCAGGAGAAACGGGCAGATATTCATGGGAAGCCAGTGGAAAGCTCTGTCCTAGGCCTAAGCCTTTCCCCCAGTCCAGCTTTTAAGGGAATTTATGTCAAGGGCTTGCTCAGCTCTTAACAAAGAGCCACTGTCTTGCCTCCTGGTTCCTTCCCACTGCGCATGCTCCATCTGCCAGGCTGCAGACAGGCGCTGGGGAGTGCTGGGGCCCTGCAGGTGCCCAGCAGCCACAGGGGCTGCCATCCAGGAAGTGCCCACACTGTGCTGAGCACTTACTTACATTATCCTCTTTATTCTTCAGAACAACTCTGAGAGCTAGGTATTATCACTCTTTCAAAGATGTGGAAGCAGAAACTTTGAGACATTAGTAACTTGCCCAGGACTATTAATTAGTAGGTACTAGAGTTGGAATTCAGTGTGTCAGGACTCTACTTTTAACATTTTAAAAAACAAAGTAGTTTCTTCCATGTTTTATGACACAGATTTATCAACAAAGCACTTCTTCTTTTTTTTTATTTTTAGTTTCTGAGTAGATCCAAAGCTGTTTTAGAGAGAAGAAATTTGGTTCTGGTAGCATCCATGGGGAAGTAGGATCTCTGTTTCTGGTAAGAATATAAATCAGGTTCCTAAATTTTCCCAACACTTTCACTCTTGCCATCTGCATGTCTGGGATCTAAAACATATGTATTTTCCTCCACTCAACAACACAGAAGACTGGCATTTTAGTCACTTGTCACTACGAGTTGATTGCAGTTCAGCACTTGCCAGAAGTTTGTTTGTGACATCTGGTGAGAGAGAGGGAGGGAGGTGACAGAGGGAGAGAGGAAGAATGTAACAGCAGATTTGTGGGAGTTATATTTATCTTGTCTTCTAGGGTCTTGAAGTTATTTGGCTGTATGATACTGGGTTATAGTTGTATTAGGTGATCAGAAAATAATGTTCTTGATTGCGTATGTGTATGTGTGTGTGTGTGTGTCTGTCTGTCTGTCTGTGTAGTCACAGCTCCCTTAGAAATATATTTATAAGAGTAACAAAAAAAATACTGTTAGGCTAAATTGCTTGTAAAATCTGTCATTTTACTAATTACCAGGGCTGCTTTAATTGATCTTGCAGGAATGGCAGTTGTCTCCTTTTCTTACTCTTTAGGGTCTGCTTCATACAATTGGATGTTTGGTGGAGGAGGACTTTCTTTTCAGATATAGAATTATCTGGGATTTCATACTCATTAGAATAATTATCCAATACATTATTCAATGTATTTCTATAAGCATTCCTGTGAGAAATTCCTGCTGGAGTCCAGTTCATTTTATTTTTTTTTTAGAGCCAGGGTCTCACTTTGTCACCCAGGCTGGAGTGCAATAGCACAATCATAGCTCACTGCAGCCTCGAACTCCTGGGCTTAAGTGATCCTCCTACCTCAGCCTCCCCAGTAGCTGGGACTACAGGGGTGCACCACCGCGCTGGCTAATGTTTGCAAATTATTTGTAGAGACAAGGTCTTGCTATGTAGCCCAGGCTGGCCTTGAACAAGTGATCCTCTCACCTCGGCCTCCCAAAGTGCTGGGATTACAGGTGTGAGCCATGGTGCCCAGCCTACTCATTTATTTAACAAAAATTATAGTTAATAGCATCTACTATGTGCTTGGCACTGATAAGGGTACTGGAGATCCAGTAGTGAGTGAGTCAGACAACATTCCTGCCCACATGGAGCTTACGTTCTAGTGGAGGAAGATAGATGCTAACAAATGGATAAGCGGATAGCGTATATGGAGTAGGGGACAATCAGACGTGGATCTGAATTTTGTGAGCCCTGGAGGTCACACAGATTTGGGGCTCTCATTAAGAAAATAAAGACAAAATTATCTTCTGTGGCCCATTTTACAACACATATGATCACGTGAACACCTTGCTAGGGCCCATCCCAGGGCCGTGGAAGGGCCCTGACGCTGATGCTTCAAGAGCTCCCTGGTGAATCGGCTCCAGTGTCCTGGCTTAGATTTCCCCAGAAGAACTGGGGGGAGGATTTGAGTGTATGTAGTTGGAATGAGAAGTAACTCCAGGAAACTCTGGAAGGTGGTGGGGGAGTGAGGCGGAGAAGGAAAAGAAGTCAATGAATGAGCCTGATCCTAGCCACGGCGCGAGGACACAGCCCAAAACAGGAAGCTCCGGCTTATCTCACTTGAAAAGCAAGGAAACTGGGGTGTATTTGTGTCCACCTCTCCTGTCAGTCGTGGGTTGGAGTTGGCTCCCGAAGCGTTATTTATGTGGCACTTCTAGCTTGCAGCGGGGGGAGTGGGTACTAGCAGTTGGAAGTCAGACTCGTGTGAGCTGAAGTGCTAGGCAGGAGAGGCGGGTGTTGCAAGGGGGCGTCTCGCTGTCACTATTGCAGGCTCTGATCCGTTCATGCCCCGCATTAGTTCTTGGCATCCTGTCACCAATTCCTCGAGGTTGCCCAGGCAAAATTTCTAAAAACTAAACTCACAACAGGACGGTGGGAAGCTTATGCTACAGCTTGCTCTGCTGCAGTTGGTACCCAAGTTGGAACTAATAGTCCCCATTTTTCTCTTCACCTGTTCTAGATTCACTCACCCTTGGCTAATCTTTCTGCTGGTCTGGGTTGCTCGCTCAGCCCGTTTGCTGTGAGGAATCTGAGCCCCTCTTTCCTGTGTTCTTGCCAAGCGTGCATGCTGTGTGTGGAGGCAAGTGATGGTCTGTGAATCCTTGAGTTCCAGACGTACTCTTCCCTGCCTTGACTATGTAGCAGAGATCTTATGTCCTCAGGATTGTCAGGGTCAGCTTCTGCCACCAGTATAGTAACTCTACTCTGCCTTCTAGTTTACTTGAGAAGGCCCAATGGCAGTCGAAGCTTTAGGCTCAGTGGAACCCTTACTTAGTCCCTTAGTAGAAGTGTACCCTCTCAGGGGACCAGGACAGGTGGCCCAGCAGAGCCTAAGATTGCACGGACAGGAACTACTTCCAATCTTTGGTTCCAAGACCTGTGTATTCTACTTAATAGCAACATGGCGCCACGTCATGACCATTGGTTCAAAGCAATTTTACCCTTTCACAGGCATAGAGAAGAAATACTGTACTGCAGGGGCCCATCCAGATAAAAGCAGGTCACTTAAAAGGAACAAAACTTAGGCTTAGGTCTCTGTGAAGGCCAGGAGAAAACAGATCAGTGCCAGCATTACTTGTAGAGAGTAACGTGCAGTTAGAGAATTTATGCTTAGCTAAATGGTGGTCTGTCTGAGAAGACTAAAGAAAGATGCTATTATATCTGCAAAAGCCCTCATAAAACACTTGTATTGGAAAGAAACTACTTGGGCACATAACCTGGTTCATCAAGAGATAACCAAAATTTAGGTGAAATTTAGAATGTAAGAAATGAGAGATGGTGGCACAAATGACAGGTAATAAACATGAAAACCTGTTTTAATATTTAAGAGTTAGCTACAAAATTAAATGCAACCTTTATTGAAAACATTGAGGACCTAAATAAATGGAACAAAATATCACATTCAGAGATGGAAAAGCAGTTTCTGGGGTTCAGGAGTCCAGGTGCGTTTTTGAAAGGTCTCACAAGGCCGGGTCTGCCATCCCACCTGGAGCAGGGGCTTCATCTAAAGCAGAATTCGGGCTGGGCGCAGTAGCTCATGCCTGTAATCCTAGCACTCTGGGAGGCTGAGGCAGGTGGATCGCTCGAGGTCAGGAGTTCGAAACCAGGCTGAGCAAGGGTGAGACCCCGTCTCCACTAAAAATAAAAAAAAGAAATTAATTGGCCAACTAAAAATATATAAAAACAATTAGCCAGGCATGGTGGTGCATGCCTGTAGTTCCAGCTACTTGGGAGGCTGAGGCAGGAGGATCGCTTGAGCCCAGGAGTTTGAGGTTACTGTGAGCTAGGCTGATGCCACAGCACTCTAGCTCGGGCAACAGAGTGAGACTCTGTCTCAAAATAAATAAATAAATAAATAAAGCAAGCAGAATTCGGAATTGTTGGCAGAATTCAGGTGCTTACAGGTGTAGGATGTAGGTGCCTACTTTTTTGCTGCTGGTCAGCTGGGTCCTGTCTCATGTCCTGGAGGCTGCCCTGTCCCCTCCATGTGGCTCTGTCTCCAACATTGCAGTCGGCCCCTGTGAGGCCGGCAGGAGAATCTCTTGCACTCTGAATCTCTCTTTCTGGAGGGGGCCTGGTGGCATTGAAGACCTCATCTAATTAGGCCAGACCCACCCAGGGTAAATTCCCTTTTGATTAATTCAAAGTCAGTTGCTGAGGGGCCTTGATTACATCTGCACAATCCTGTCATCCATAGCATGTGATAAAGTCACAAGAGCTACTATCCCGTCATAGGCTCAAGTCACATTTATGCTCAGGGGAGGGACTTATACAGAGCTTGGGTGACAAGCAGCAGGCATCTTGGGAGCCAGCTGAGAATTCTACTCCTAGAATAACATTTCTCATGGGTTAACCCTGGGCAAGTTTTCTGTCTGTCCTAGAGATATATTTGTGGTTAGAACTTGAGGAGTTTCCCAACAGGCTTTCCTATCAGTGACCCTCTGTGCCTTTTGGAAAAAGACAGCCTTGAACGGAGCAGAGGGGAAGGGGAGGGAACCCCCAGAGGAGCCACAGAGGATCAGGGTGGAGCCAAGAGACCTTTTCAGGTTGGGCCAAAGGCTGAAGCCCATGACACAGCTTGTGTCAGACGTTTGGCTGCCTATTCATTACACAGAAGAATAACTTTTTATTAGGTTTTGTCATTTGAAGTTGAGTATGTCATCATTCTCTTTAGGGTTTTTGGCAATTAGATTCCTGAGTTATTTCATAAAAATTTAAATTAGCTATTTTTAATGATGACGGGAGAAGGAAGATAAATCATCATTCACAGAATTTTTAATGGGAAAAGTAATTTCAGTATTCTTTTGAGGAAGCATTTTTGGGCAAAAGTTCTCCGTGGATCCCTCATGATAGCACTTCAAATATGAACCTGGGCTACGAGAAGAAAGATCTGCTGATTTTTATGTTTGGGATTGGTGTACCTGAGGCCCGGGGAGTGTTCAATTTATTTGTAATACTGTGAATTATGCATTATACTAACTTTTTTTGGTGATTCATTTTCTCATTTATTAACTTAATGAATACAATCTTGCAAAGTGAGGTTTACTATCGTGAATAATACAGTGGTAGCAAGGGCGAGGCAGGCTTATTCATCCTGGGTTAAGTGAGAACACCTTCATTTTCATAATTTAGAGCATTATCCTTTTATATAGAGATGGAGCTAAATACCATGCTTCCTGCTCTTGCCCTTGATGCTTATCAGGAGAGTTTGTTAAAAAGGAAATGTTTTGAATCGGGCTGAAAGTAGTAATTTAGCAAAAAACTCAGGAAACTTTTAATGACTGAGGAAATGAGTTGTTTTCAAGCTTCTAAGAATTTATAAATGAACTAACTGAAAATGAAAAAAAAGGATTATTTCTCAGTAAAAAAGAATATGAACTAGTTGGTCATCAAGAACTTAGAAACTAGTTTTGATGACATATATGGTGTATGTGAAATAATAAATATGTTCCATTGTTTATTCTAATAACTCTGTAAGTGTAGAACCAGTCTGGGCACAGTGGTTCATGCCTATAGTCCTAGCACTTTGGAAAAAAAAATTCTATATGTATATATATAATAAACTAACTGTAAATAATATATCTACCTCAGAGTGAAGCCATAAATTACCGACTTTTATAAAATTCATCAGTAAGCTTTATTTTATTTATTTATTTATTTAATCTGCTCCCCAGAAAAGTAAGTAAGCTTTAAAAGAAATGAAAAGACGCTCAATGTTGGACCTTATGATATAACAATATTTCCTAATACACATATTGAAAATGTAGTTGTTTGTTGACATTCCATCTTAAAAACCAATTGTAGGAGACTCATTTCTGGAGGGATTAAACATAATTTGAATAGGTTTCACCTCAACAGACCAATTGTATGTGCATACTTCCAGGAGTAATGACTTCTTAGAAAAGTTTTGAAAATTGGGAGCTTTTTCTAGTTTGTGGTGGCCACAGCTCTGTCAGAATGCTGCTCACTGTTACCAGATCTCTCTCTTCTTTTTTTTTTTGTTTTTTGAGACAGAGTCTCACTCTGTTGCCCTGGCTAGAGTGCAGTATGGTCCTCAGAGTTCACAGCAACCTCAAACTCCTGGGCTCAAGCGATTCTTCTGCCTCAGCCTCCCAAGAAGCTGGGACTATACACCATGCTCAGCTAATTTTTCTATTTTTTGTGGAGATGGGATCTTTTCTTGCTCAGTCTGGTCTCAAACTCCTGACCCCAAGGGATCCTCCCGCCTTGGCCTCCTAGAGTGCTAGGATTACAGGCGTGAGCCAACACGCCTGGCCTCAATGTGTTTTTCTGATGATTCTTTTATTTAATACAAGAAACTCACAAGTTATGTGATTTCTCACTTATTTTTCTTATGCCCATTATCTTTCACATAGATATTCTCAGAACAGTCGCACACACTGGACTGGTTGTAGCGTATTCCTGTTTTGACATTTTAGGCTTTTCAGGGATTCATTTCTTAATTTATAATGCAAGAAATATTAATACAAAGAGAATTAGCATCTTAATTATTTTCTCTCGTCCTCTCTTCCTTTTCATTTTGTGTGGAATTATTTCTTAGGCCATGATTAGGCAGCAGGACCTGAAGCTAAAGTTGGCAGATAATGTAGTGAATTTTAGCTTATCAGGCAGGCACTCTGGTAAATTCAGTTCCAGTTTCTACTTCACTTTGAACTGTGTACACATTCTAAAAATTCTAGCGCTACCTACAGTAATTCTAGTTTTGGCAGTTAGGCTGTAGAATTTGATTTTTATGAAGGTTGATTTCTTAGATTCCTGGAACGATTTTAAACAATCCGGGCTTAAACATGTAATATCATTTTAAAGCAACATTCAGGTGTAAGAAAAACAACAGGAAACAGGCAGTCTCCTTGAAAAATTCTATTCAGCGTCCCTAACCTTTTGTCAAGGTCTCTCTGCTTTACATATTTGTGGTGAAAAGGTATCCTTAGCAACCGGGATCATCGGCTCGCTATATAATAAAAGACCCCAGACTGTTCTAACATATAAAGGTTCAGCTGCTTGACACCGAGTTTGCTTTTCCTTCCTGGCGATAATAGGCACATAGATGGCAAGACGCAACAGCAAAAGCACATGGGCCACAGCGTTTGAATAAAAAGTGGGATGTGCTTTAGGCCACGTGCATGGTGGTTTCCCCTTCCCAGCCCTCCCCCTGTCTTTCAGCAGAGTCTCTGTTAGGAAGGCTGCCCAACAAAAGGAAATATGGCATTTCATTATGGCACTAAGGACAATTAAGGGAAAATAAAAATGCTTATGGAACATTTGAAAAATTCAGAATGAAAATAGTCATATTGACTTCTGCCTCAGAGCAAAATGTATACTCTTACAAATTGTCATGATTGAAAAAAGAATGATAATGAGAAAAAGAATGAGAACAGGAAAAGAATGATTGGCCCCTAAATACTTGAGAAGTAGTAACATAGAGGCTGCTTTCTAATTTTTACCCTGAAGTTAGTGATTTCTTTAATCAAAGGCAGTTCCCCTGCATTTATGATGGTTCTTTTTCCATAAACTAGGTTGGGGAAATTTTCAGAAAGGGGCTATTATTTTCTTAAATTTCTTTGAGATACCAAATCCCTTCCTTTTTTTCTCTTAAAAAAAACAAAAAGCAAACTGCAGCAAATGTCTCATTTTGAAGCCACCAACAAAGTACGGTCTTCCTGACTATATGTAGCTTGACACCAGCTAATTCCCGATAGGTCAGAGCTATCTACTGATTTTGTGAATAAGAAAAGGAGAGGGTGATCAATGATACAACTGAAAACCATTCTTTTTTGGCTCTTGTGTGTTGGGTAGCAATTTTCTGCATCTGCTTTGGTTTTCTTTAGTGGCTGTATCATTACAGAAATTGTTTCTAGAATTGTTATTCACACTTTATGAGAAATCTCTGCACTGACAAGTCATGTAAGTTTTTTTCTTTCATCTTTTCTTGACTGATCATTAAGTGACATTACAAGTCAGGCGATGACCTGTAGAATACGGACCAGCAGCCTGGGGAGGCTCATTCTGAACAAGGCTACCCAAGGTCACAGGGAACACACTGTTCCTTCACAAAATGCAGAAATAAAGACTAGCCTAGGATGTGCAAGGGGTTTTCTCAGACCTTCTCTTCTTGTAGAATTCAGATCCAGTTTTATAATCTTCCAGTTTATGAAAACCCAAGGTGACTTTCATTGCCATAATCAAGTAATTGTTGGCAATTGGCTGAAAGAATTGTATACACAGACAGCACTGGAGACGCTCAGACCACAGCAGGGTTGTTTGCACCCACGGTTTTTGTTTTCTAAATCCAGATACAACTTGTTGGGTTTCTTTCTTATTAATGAATTTTCCTTAAGGTATTATTAATAACTCAAGTAGTTCTATTATTTTGTTGTCTGAAACTACCCAATTCGCTCCTACATTAATCATGTAAAAGGTTGTTACAAATTACTTTTGTGGTCTTTCTCAGTGGGAAATCGCCCCATGGAGAACAGCAAACTTCTTTTAAGTGGAATAGAACACACACTACCCAGGAGATAACTGCTTAAAGCAAAGAAGTTTGGTTGTTGCCTTGGGATCTACCATGCAATGAAGACTCCATTCTGGCTTGATCCCTCAACAATCAGTCCTAAGGGCAAGGAGATTCTCTCCTCCCAAGCCCCCCGGCCCCCCGAACCGCCTTCAAAGACGACGTCCGTGCGGCCTGCGTACCAAGATACAAAAATGAAATGGGAAAATGCAGAATTTATTTGACCAATATGTATATGCCAAAGTTGGTATCTTGGGCCAAGGAGGCACTTGAATATAGTTATAGTTATATAACATACTAGTTATAGTTATATAACTATAACTATAGTT